>JADBJO010032667.1:0-15460 GCA_016801955.1 Conus betulinus
TGTGAATTAATCCAAACTATGGACAAGTATATATATAAGCAGAACTTAAGTTTTAAAAAAAGGGCTACTTTTTCATTGTGTCCAAAGCAAGTTGTTAGATTAATTTGTAAATTAAGGCTGAATACAAAGAACACTACATACACTCATGGCATTACTTGTGTCTGCAGAGAAAACATTTTGTGCATCATCTTTTGTTTGAATGCTCAGTGTCAACCTCTATCGGGAGAAAGGTACTGATATGAAAAACACTTTGATGTCAATACTGTCTTGTATGGTCCATATAGTGCTGAAATTGCCATAGTTGCTTCACAATCAGAGGTTGCCAAATTTTATAAAAGATCAACAGTTGTGTGTACCACTAGGGTATTTTTTACTTTTGTAAATGTGCATTAAACAGATATGGGTTTGAAGTACTTAATGGATGATAAGTTGAGTGTGGAGTGTTGTTTTTTTTTTTTTTTTTTTCCTTTTTTGAAATAAGTGTCTAATATCATTTGACAATGAAAAGACATTAGATAAACCACTGACCTGAACCGAGGTGATACTTGGCATGTATGTGTGTATGCAACACTCTATCGTACAGAAGATTGCCTACACACACATACATTGAACATTAGATATGCTTATACACAAAGCATCACAGACATATATACAGGCATTTACTCTGTGTCTATGTAATGCTGAATATATGGTGGTGCACACTTGCAGTTTTCTGTGTAGATTGTGCATTACAGACTTGCAGTAAATGCCTGTTGTTTTCTGCCTTTGTAGACCATTGAAGTGACTTTGTTCAAGAAACTTCTGTGATGGTGTGGAGTAGGGGGTGCACACGAAGACAGACAGATGATGGTAGGTTCAGGTTCAGGAACCAAGGGACCACAGCCAGCCTAAGAGAACGCAGAGGAAACGACATAGAGTTTTTTCCCTTTATTTTTAGCTTCCCAAGCCAAGAACACACCCACTCACTCACAGCGCCTCAAATATATAGCAGAGAAGCGGACCGCAGAGCCAGCAACACGGTGCTGCAGACAAGATTGGCTTCGTGAGGCAGAACTGACAGAAAGTTGTGCTGTCGCAACTTCTATGTTTTCTGGCTCCCTGTCCATTCAAAGTATTCAAATATTGAAACATGTTTACTGCTGATGAAAATCTTGGAACCCAAGCAATAAAATGAAGCATATCACATTTGATAATTTTGTTGCTGTATAAAGATAAATTGGGAGGATGAACCCACTTTTAACAAGTTTGTGTATGTTTTTCTCTATTATGATAATAATTACCTAACAGCATGATATAATTGTATAATGAGTGAATAGCAGGCATTTCATGCCTTTCACATGAATTTGATTCTCCAAGACTGTGTCTGAGCAGAGAACTTTGTCTTTGAAAATTAGAACAAAACACAACTGGCTGTCCTCTTGCCTGGCTGTCAACATGAGTTTTTGATATGATTTTTGATTAAAAAATACTCAATTGAAACAGACTACCAGATAATAATTTCTATACATTTTCAGTTGTATTTATCATAGAAATGGAGTCATTCACAAGGTTTTGATCGGGAAGAAGTCTGAATTTTGTAGAATGGCAATTTAGTGCAAAACTCCAACAATGACAAAGAGTGGAACAAAGAAGGTGACTATTTGATCAAGATGGGTATTGTCAGTCATTTCATGTATTCGCAAGCATGTGCTGAAAATAGCCTAAGTATGAAATATGGGAAATGAGAGTTTACACACTTTACTTCTAAAGAACCAGTTTAGAGAAATATACAGGCTTTTTGGTCCATGTAATGGATAAATGAATAAAATTAGTGAATTAATTTTAGTATATATATATATATATATATATATATATATATATATATATATATATATATATATATATATATGCCCATTGCACTTCCCACCCGACAGTTGGATGCTTAATAGAAAAGAGCCAACTTCAAAAATACAGTAACAGGAGAAGCATTGACCATCCGACACCACACTGGACTGTTTTATCAGCAACATCCATCTACTGTTTTGCAGCAAATGACCACACAGCCAGTATGCTGGGGAAACTTAAAGATTCTTTTTTTTTACCAACACAGATCAATCAAAAAGAACACTGGAACTATAGTAACCAGATATTTCCACCAGATTAATCGCCCCCTTTATGATCTCTGATGTATAAATATAGAAAATGTTTTCTCAGAAGACAAGGACTACAGACTTCGATGTGAATCATTCTGGTTTTTCATAACAAATCATGTACTGTTTACCTGGAGTGTCTCAACATGGTCACCTAGACTCCTCCCTATGCCCTCCCTTCTCCCCAACCTCCCCTTCCAACCGTTCCCCCCACCTTTCATCTCCCTTTGCCTCTACCCCCTCTGTATCTTCACTATGTACCCTCACTGCCAAATCCTTCATTCAAGCCTTTTAGATCTTCCCCTCCCAGGCTCTTGACCACCTTCCTCCCTACCAGTTCCTCCTATACAATTCTTTTATGCACATTCCTATTGAAGACAATTCATGCTGGTCTCCCTCTTACACATCCCCCCCCCCCTCCATCTTTTTACACCCCCCCCCCCCCCCCCCCCCCCCTTTGTATTGTGTTACCTGAGATTACACCTCCCCAATCCTTCCCTTTTGCATGGGTTTGCATGCGCACGATTGCACACACACACGCACGTGTGCACACACAAAATTCTTTCCCCCCCCCCCCAATTTTTGATAATTTCTTTCCTGCCCCTAGTCCATCCCCTACCTACATGCTTTTTCCCCTTTCCCCCTCTTCCTACTGAAGTAGGCATGTGTGTGGTCAGCCTACTTTAAGATAGTACTATAGCTGTGACTTACTTTATAAGTCATATAACCTTACTCACTTATACACATAGTTTGATATATTTAAAAAAACTACTACACACAGGCAAGATGTATTCATTTGAAATGTTCATAGGCAATTGAATCTGCAGCATGTTACTGAAAACCAGTATCCCCCCCCTCTCTCTCTGTGCTATGTGTGTGTGTGTGTGTGTGTGTGTGTGTGTGTGTGTGTGCGCACGTACGTGTGGTTGAGGGGGGGGGGGGGGGGGGGGGGGGGGGGGGGGGGGGGGGAGGTATTTTGGGGTGTGTGTGTTTATGTGTGTAGGTGTTGTGCGAGTGTTGGGGGAGGGGGGAGGTGGGATTGGTTATCGAGCCTGGGTGCAATGTTACACTGGATCACTTTTGTTTATTGTCAATTTTTGATTTGTTCGCTGTTGGGGGCCTGTGCCAGCCATCTATAATTCACTGAGTACTAATCAAAGAAAGGAAGAGTTAAGGATTGTTTGATTTTTCCAGTAGAACCAAAATAAAGGAGTTTGTGAGGAAGGCCCAGAGTCAAAATGTTGGGAAGAAAAACTTGTATATGTCCTGAGGCATTCACATCTTAAAGTGCACATGAAATCAAGATTCATCAATCAAGGGAGGCAAGGGGGAAGGTCACTCTCTCGAACAAAATTTTGTCCCTAAGGGTCACCAAGAGATATGTGCACATTTTAGCTCCTGGCTACACTCCTACATTTTTTTTTTTTTCAAACAGCTGTTTAAGACATACCAGATTTTTTTTTTCATCTGGCAGTTAGCAAAACTTTGTGAATGCTGTCCAGAATGGATACTTACAGTCCACTCCTGTATTTGCCCATGTGGCCCATTCACACCTTGTGTGGCTTTTTTACTCCCTGTGCTCTTTGCACAGCCTTCTTTGTAAGCTTAACATATACTTGGCCACCATGTCACAATTGCATGTTGTTGTTGCTTTCTTTCTGGATGTCTCTTTTTCCATGGGCCAAGTCGTTTAGTGATGCGACTTTGTTCCTTGTTGGACTTTGACAGCCAGCCCCAGGAAAGGCACTGTGTGGTGAGCTGGGCTACAATGATCAGAATTTGACCGTGTGCACTGCTCTGTGTGTGTGTCCATGTATAGGGCTTGACCATGTGCACTGCTCTGTGTATGTGTCCATGTATAGGGCTTGACCATGTGCACTGCTCTGTGTGTGTCTCCATGTATAGGGCTTGACCGTGTGCACTGCTCTGTGTGTGTCTCCATGTATAGGGCTTGACCGTGTGCACTGCTCTGTGTGTGTCTCCATGTATAGGGGGCTTGACCATGTGCACTGCTCTGTGTGTATGTGTCCATGTATAGGGCTTGACCATGTGCACTGCTCTGTGTGTGTCTCCATGTATAGGGCTTGACCGTGTGCACTGCTCTGTGTGTGTCTCCATGTATAGGGCTTGACCATGTGCACTGCTCTGTGTATGTGTCCATGTATGGGCTTGACCATGTGCACTGCTCTGTGTGTGTCTCCATGTATAGGGCTTGACCATGTGCACTGCTCTGTGTATGTGTCCATGTATAGAACTTGACCATGTGCACTGCTCTGTGTATGTCTCCATGTATAGGGCTTGACCATGTGCACTGCTCTGTGTATGTGTCCATGTATAGGGCTTGACCATGTGCACTGCTCTGTGTGTGTCTCCATGTATAGGGCTTGACCATGTGCACTGCTCTGTGTGTGTCTCCATGTATAGGGCTTGACCATGTGCACTGCTCTGTGTGTGTCTCCATGTATAGGGCTTGACCGTGTGCACTGCTCTGTGTGTGTGTCTCCATGTATAGGGCTTGACCATGTGCACTGCTCTGTGTATGTGTCCATGTATAGAACTTGACCATGTGCACTGCTCTGTGTATGTCTCCATGTATAGGGCTTGACCATGTGCACTGCTGTGTATGTGTCCATGTATAGGGCTTGACCATGTGCACTGCTCTGTGTGTGTCTCCATGTATAGGGCTTGACCATGTGCACTGCTCTGTGTGTGTCTCCATGTATAGGGCTTGACCATGTGCACTGCTCTGTGTGTGTCTCCATGTATAGGGCTTGACCATGTGCACTGCTCTCTGTGTATGTCTCCATGTATAGGGCTTGACCATGTGCACTGCTCTGTGTATGTCTCCATGTATAGGGCTTGACCATGTGCACTGCTCTCTGTGTATGTCTCCATGTATAGGGCTTGACCATGTGCACTGCTCTGTGTATGTCTCCATGTATAGGGCTTGACCATGTGCACTGCTCTGTGTATGTCTCCATGTATAGAACTTGACCATGTGCACTGCTCTGTGTATGTGTCCATGTATAGAACTTGACCATGTGCACAGCTCTGTGTATGTGTCCATGTATAGAACTTGACCATGTGCACTGCTCTGTGTATGTGTCTATGTATAGAACTTTACCATGTGCACTGCACTGTGTGTGTCTCCATGTATAAAACTTGACCATGTGTACTGCTCAGTGTTATGTCTCCATGTATAGAGCTTCACCATGTGAACTGCTTTGTGTATGTCTTCATGTATAGAAATATGCTGAGAGTGCAACACACTACAACTGTTTGCATGGTGTATATATGAAGAAAGGGAAATAACCCCCCCCCCCTTTTTTTTTTTTTTTTTTTTTTTTTTCATTTTTCATTCATCTTTTGTATGCAGGTATATAAATCTATTTCTTTTCACATATTCCTACATTTTTGTTTTCCAATGCAAATAATTGGGTCTTGTTGGTTTATACTACTGGCTTCTTGCATTGTGTGGACAATCTGAAAAAAGAGTCTCAAGTTCTGTACATGCCCATAAGATGCTGCCCAAACAAGCACTTTATGGTGGGTACCACACAGTAATGGGACTGAATGATGTATCAGGATTCAAAGACTAAACACTGAAACTTAATACTCCAAAACGCTCACAATGGATTTTGGGGAAACTGTACCTATCTAGTTCATTTCTTCCAGAATACGAATCAGCTAGGGCTTGTTTTAAAGTGAAGATTCAGGTTTTTAAGTAGAATCGCAATTTTTTTTTTTTTTTTTTTGGTCATTTAAAAGCTATCAAAGATGTTTCATACACTTCATTCTCAGATAACTGAAAGTGTACAAGACCCCATTTGGCTTTCTTACTCAATGTACAGTCACGGAGGGGTCGCCTTAGGAAAGTTCACATTATTTTTTGAAGCACTCTAAACCACCATTGCCCAGAGAATTTAATTTCCCTCAGTTCCTTTGTACTGATTAAATTCTGTTGATTGGATAACCGACACCTTTGGTTAAGGAGAAATATAACAGGGATGGATTGGGCGGGAAATGGGATTAGCCACTTGGCCATGACCTCTTCACTTTACCATTTCATGGCATCATCCATGGTGCATCACTACAATGAAAGAAATGTCAACGCTGTCCTCGTATCGTTTTTTCCAGCATCTGTTTGCTGGAACTATAATTTTAACTTTTTTTCCCCCTTTAATTTGTTTTAGCACAGTTTCATCGACTTCAAGCCTATGGACAATTTTGACATTGTTTGAATGTTTGTGGCACCACATCGGTGAATTCAAGTCCTCCACACACCTCATCAAAAAAAAAAAAAAACCCCACCAAATAAACAAAAATATCGTCCCCCCCCCCCCCCCCCCGCCCTTATGAAAAAAAAAAAAGAAGCCTTTAAGAGTGGCCTAAAGAAAGGAGGACAGCAGGTTCACATTTCAGTTGAACAAAAGGAATGGTCAGAAGGGGGCTTTCATAAATGCATCATATGAAATAATGTAATTATGAAACAGTGTAAATACATAAAAAAAAAAAAAAAAAAAAATCATGTTTGCTTCATAAATAGATACATAGCTAAATGATTTATCGCCTCTCTTCAGTCATATGGAGTCACATGAGTATCAGCGCGCGCCAGCCAAGATAGTCAGTTGGCGCCCAGGCAGGCCAAGGATGGGACAGTGAACATGAAGCACAACAAAATTATTGAAGATCCCATACACAGTAATAATCAAATCAAGAAACAGTTGATAACAACAATCAGTGAAGGTCATATACTTGTACAATTTTTGCTTATTTTAACATAAAATAACCTAGTTGGAGGGGCAAGTACAACATCCTTTTTTTTCACCCTCACTCGTTCCCTGCTTGCTACGTGGCCGCCATCATGCATATGCATGCGTCGGCCCGGTGCCGGTCAGGATTTGTCCTATTTTAATGACAAACTCACACACCAGTAGCCCCTAATTTGCCCAAATTCATACTTGACAACAGAGGCGTTATCCAGCTGAGACTGGTAAATCTCATTCCCTTGTGTAGTCAGCAAGAGACTGACAAAAGATCAGCAGAGACTGAACTTTGAAAGTCAGCAGAGACTGATGCAATGGCCGAAGACAGCCCCTGAGCGACAAGAGGCCGTGACAGTGGCATTCACGGATCTGCAGTCACTTGACACAAAAATGTCTGGCCGCTTGGATAGACTTGAAGCCAAGCTGCAGAGAATCGCTGGCCAAAGCATTCAGGTGAACAACAGCCCAACAGAGCAAGAAAGCCAGCTTTGTCACCAGACAGTTCAGATTACGTAGAAAAGTGTGACTCTGAAAACTGGCACAAGGGGAAGAAGTTGCATGCAAAAAGCACAAAGGCATTGTCAGAGTTGGAATCTTAAGTGGAGGTAGTAGATGACACGCTCTCAGCAGCTGGCTCTGACGAAGATTTGCTTGGGGAAACAGATGGAGATCTTGATGATGGTGAGGAGACAGCACCACCAGTGTCCTCCTCCCTAGCACAAGTCATCAACAAACGCCTCCAGTCTGGACTGTCAGAGGACAAACTGAAAGACAGGCTTGGTAAGTATCAAAGGCCAGAAAACTGAAGTGTTGATAGTGCCGCAAGTCAACACACTGAAATTTGGAAAAGTCTTCCAGCAAAGGCCAGAAGAGCTGACATCAAAAGCTCACATGTGCAAAAAGCACCGACGAAAGCAGCAATAGCCTTGACAGACAGCACACAACAATGCCTCACATTAGCTATCGCTGAAGTCATGACTTCTGTACAGTATGTACTTGGCAAATTTCAGACTTCCTGGGGAATGTTTACAAATATTCTGCATTTACTTGCTGTGAAGGCAGGCCAGTATGCACTGCATTTAGAACATGTTGCAAGTTTGTGTTCAACATGTTATGTTTGGTGATATTCACCACCTGTACTGAATCAGATTAAATTGATGTACATGTATTGATGACTGCAATAGGTTTTTTGCAATTATGTGAAATGCTGCATATATCACTAGATGCTCTAAAATCCTCACGTGACTCCGTACGACTGAAGAGAGGCGATAAATAATTGAAAAATAAAACAAGACTTATGCAGAAAGGTGATGTTTAATTTGAATTATTTAGAGCCTATCGTAGGAGGGAGGAGTTACGTGCTCTCCCTATGTATGGCTCTGAATGTTCAAAGTCACCACTATGGTAAGTTTAGTGAACAGTTTGTTCACCCTCCCAAAGTATCTAGTGACTACTACTCGCAGCTCTGGCTGGCAACGCCAACTATTCTCCTCCCCCATTGTGAATCGGCTTTGATTCGACTCTCTCTCAGCCCATCATGTGCAGCTGCACATTGCAAAATACAACTGTAGGCATTTTGGGGGGGGGAGAGAGAGAGAGAGAGAGAGAGAGAGAGAGAGAGAGAGACGAGACAGACAGACAGATCAGACGGAGAGAGAGAAGAGCTATCTGTTTTTTCGGAACTGGTGATTTTTACCCAGGTTGAGTTCAGGCTGATACTTAGGAGGAGCTGTTTTTGCGGATTACATCTTACAGTTTCCTCATCAAGGACAGTCTTGAAACATTCTAAAAACAAATACATGAACAATTTCAATGTACCCGACTGTATAAAAAACAAAAAAAAAAAAAAAGATGTAAAGGTGCTTGATTGCTACAGCTTACAGGTAAGAACTGTTTTCTTCTTAGAATTATAGGTGCATCATTTTGTGCAAAGGAAAAAATATTGTATTCTAAAAACCTGTGCCATGAATACTGAATTGTTATGGAAAGAGTAAACAGGTCTCCATACCAGTCCTGCCATCTGCAGTTAACAATCCTCTGTTTAAAACAATTCAGAAATACTGATACATTTTCAAGACTTTATCCCAAACAAATCCACTGTTGCACATTGGAAGCCCATGTTCTCTTACTCTTAACTTTTACAAGGTATACTGCAGTCATCCCTTCTTGTTACTGTGAGCTAGCATCATACATTTGAAATCAGAATTTCATATCAAGTCCATTATAAACCATCACTGGGTGTTCTCATTCAAACAGTATTCCTAGCATACAAGGGAACTGTTTCAATCATGGACTTTTTTCAAAAGCCCCTATTTCTGCTCCATACTGTAAACTAGGCAGCTCCTAGGAATCAAATAACTTTGTAAAAACACTTCTACAAAATGTTAAAAAGTAACTGCCTTCTTCACTCATCTGACTATATGACAAGCAAAATCAAAACTAGTGGCTGTGAAATACCAAGATGATTGTATGCATTAACCACAACCATTTTTTTTTTTTTGTCATTTTTCTCAATGCATGCAAAATATCCCCCTTTATAAAACTCATTATCCATTTTATTGACATTAACATTTCATTCTAATCTGCTTGTTTCAGGGAAACAGGACTATAATTGTCTTATTCATATTCAATATTTGTCTTACTCATAACATTCTATTTTAGTCTGCTTGCTGCAGGGAAACAGTTCAACATTTGTCTTATTCACAATATTTCATTCTGGTCTGCTTGCTGTGGAGTACAAATTATTTAGCTGTCTATATACCAACCACAGGCTCTTGATAGTAAAATGCCATCAGCAAAAATCAGCACAAACAATTCTAAAAGGTCAAACTTAGTAACTCGATGAATAAAAAAAAAAATGTTACAGGTTACACACGACAATATTGTTTAACCCCACTTGTGCCATTACTACAAACTCTGATAATTTTGCTCTTGATCTTATTTTTGTTTTTACCTTACATCAGACTTTTTTTCTGTAATTGTTTGCAAATTTGTTTCTGAACTTCAGCAAGCAGAGTAAATATATGATGACTGTGGAATAACCTTTTTTTTTTTTTTTTTTAGTCCCACCTGATGTTCTCCAGTTACATTAAGTTTGCTTCAAATCTTACAGAATGAAACACCTCTATAGATATTTACATTAGCACAATGTAAACCAGATGTTCTCCAGTTACATTAAGTTTGCTTCAAAAATCTTACAGAATGAAACACCTCTATAGATATTTACATTAGCACAATGTAAACCAGATGTTCTCCAGTTACATTTAGTTGCTTTCAAATCTTACAGAATGAAATACCTCTAGAGATATCTACATTAACACAATGCAAATCCTGCCTGATGTTCAGTTATATGAGTTTGTTTCAAACCTTACAGAATGAAATACCTCTATAGATATTCACATTAGCACAATGCCTACATATGGCGGCTACTGCTGTTTTCCTTTCCTTCTGCTTGTCATAGGGTGGAATAGCTCAGTGGTAGAGCGCTTGACTCATAATCTTGGTGAACCTGGGGTTGCGGGTTCGAATTGCCGCCAGCTGTGTTTTTGGTACAGGGGGACTTTTCCCTCGGAGTTAACATTGGTTCTGACTACATTTCTCATACAGTTCTTTGAATGAGACTATAAAACTAGGTTCCATGTGTGAATGCACGCATAAGACCTTGCACACACCTATAATCCCATCACCAACTTTCAGAAGAGAAGGCCAGTATGGCCCTTGATGTGGGTGACACGTTACACACAGCATGCACCTTGCATGAGAAATGGAAAGAATGAAGTAGTAAGGAAACTAAGTGAACAATACTGACTGGATGACACAGGAAACGACTGAAAGAACCACCAGCTGGCAGCTCTTCAGTCGGCGCTACCCAGGTAGGCAGCCCGCTATGTACACAAGTGTGGATTTAAAGCACTTAGAGCTTGGTCTCTACCCGAGGATAGGTGCTATACAAGTATTCATAATAATAATTGGTGGCACCGGAATCCATGCCAGCATAGGGATTTTACTTTTTTTTCTAATTTTTTTTACAACCTATATTTGTGATCATTGTTGACATTATTTTTAGCATGTTTGAAAAGAAAAAATCAACCACTTTCAGAAGAACATATTTTGAACATGCATTGAGGTTCTGTATCAGGATGATGCATGTATAAATCATGCAAAAACAAAAAAAAACAAAAAAAAAAAAAAAAAAAAAAAAAAACTCATCTGAGTGATGATCGCTATGACATCATAGCATGCGGACAAATGGATTCAAAAGAGATTCATCCTTTACTTTGCATTCATGGTGCATTTTACAATGAGCTATTGTCCATGTTAACAGAATATCACACTATTTGACACAAACATCAGCAAGTGTGTCTCAGATCAATCACTCCACAGAACGTTTTCCCACTACAATTGCCTACACACATCAGTTGCTTTGCTTTCTGTCATGTATGCAGCCAAAAATATGCAGAGTTTCAGTTTCCATCAGCCACAGAATGATAATGACAAGTACACTGTATGAATTTCCACAATCAGACTGGATCCAGCTTTCAGGACATTGCCCAGATGAGGTCAGCTGCAGCATCCACATCAGCAGTATCACTGCACACCAAGAACAAAAAAAGATTACCCTAGTATCTGAAACAGCTGACAGCTCTTCGCAAATTATTACATTGGGCCTCATTTAGAGTAAGAAAATCCATGCTGCATCTTTAGGTCAGAAGTGTCACAAGCCATACCTTGATCCATCACATACACATAGTACAGACTGCATCAATTAGACCTAGGACAAAGCACAATTTCAGATAAATATATCACATACATCCTTTTAAAACATAAAATTGTAATGTGCATGCCAGTGCCTGTTCCTGAAATACTTCAAAATCTAATTTCAAAACTGTTGTTAGTAAAAATTTCGTAAATAAAAAAACTGGAAGGAAACAAAAAGTGAGACTGTCCTTGCGTTCACCATAGATTTCCATGCCAGCCTTTTACAGATGAATGGCACTACTCTATGCCATGACTGAAAACAATTCATCAAACAATCATACGGGGGCCGGGGCTCAGTGGTTGAGCACTGGACACACATCTTACTGTTTGTTAATGAAACATCCTTACACCAAACAATTTCAATATTGCTGTATGTAAAACCAGCATTTTGTGAATAATAAAGTTGGGGAAAGGCATGCATATATTAAGAGAGAGTGTTGGTGACAGTGCTCATTACAAACATGCATGCAAACCTGTAACAGAGTGCCTGCAATGAATGTAAACAATTCATGACACAATCAATACACATGATGTCATCCGAAGCTTTTATCAAAGTTTAAAAGTTTTTCTGCACACACACACACACACACACACACATGCACAACCCCTACCTTCTTGTAAAACTGAAAACAGCTTTCAGAAGTTCCTGCCCAGACAAGGTCTGCTTTTGCATTAAAAATCATTCATACGCGGATCAGCAGTGTCACTGAAAAAAAAAAAAGAGAAAGACTATCGTTTTTTTTTTTTTAAACAGCTAACATCAAGCAGAACTCTCTTCAAATAATTCTATTAGGACCACACCTACAGTAAGAAAATCCAGACTGTATTTTTAAGTCAGAAGTCTCACACGCCATCCTCTGAATAATCACATGATAATGCTAAATAAAATGCACACTAAACACAAAGCTTCGACATGTACAGTTTCATTTGTACAAAAATATGTAATGTAGAACTCAGAATGAACACAAAATCTTTGTGTACACCCCCATGTTTCAATACTGGTAGTAATATTAGTATCTTAAAAAAAAAAAAAAAAAAAAAAAAAAAAAAAAAAAAAAAAAAAAGGGGGGGGGGGGGGAACATGCATGCAGGCTGAATAAAGGCTCTAAATGCGTAAATGCGTCTATGTCGTCTATGTCCAAGCTAACAATAAAACACATGCCAAACTGCAACAGAATCACACGGACACTTCGACATGCATCAGCCAGAAAAAATCATTCACTAGGACATTACTCAATGCAGTACATGACCGCAAAAAACAATTCCTGACATAATCACACACACAATTATTTTCAAAGCCATTCACAGCTTCTGTCAAAGTGAACTGGCTACACTACAGTGCTGTAACAACAACATATGACCGCAAGGGACCATCCAAAGAAAATCCACACTCTCCCCTTAGATCACAAGTCTCACAAGCCATCTCTTGAGTAATCCTATAAAAATGATGAATACAATGCATTAACACAAAACCAAGGACACGCACAGTTTCATGTACACAGAACAAGTAATCCATATCCTCTTAAACAAATGCAAAATCATGATGTACATCCCAGTGTGTCAATCCTGTCAGTGAAAAAACATGATGAAAACACAAATGGGGGAAAAACACAACTGGGGGAAAAAACATGAAAAACATACATGAGCAGAACAAAACTGTGGAAAAACACATGCATACAGAGCAGAAAACAAAACTGGAAAACACATACACACACAGTGGAAGTGGAAGTACAAATAAGAGGAAAATCACATACACACAGAGCATATGTACAAAACGGTTGAACCCATCCATACAGAGCAGAAGTGTCATTTTCAGAGCTTACAGTGAAAATGCATGCCACTCTGAAACAGAATGAATGACACTTTTTTATGCACTGACTAAAAACAATTCATGTGACTTTCACTTTACACAATGCAGTCAATTATGAAAACAATTCATGATATGATCAATGCAAACAACTGCTACCAAAGTCATTATCAGCTTCTGTCTAAGAACACTTTTCTACACTACAGTACTATGACAAAACACATGATCCGCATGTCATCTTCTGAAAAAACTTAAACATCTTCTGCTCTTTCACACACACACACACACACACACACACTCCTTACCCCTAAACACAAGGCAGTAAAAAGAAGAGGTGCCCATTCTTTGTAAAACTGGATCCAGCTTTCACAAAATGACACTGGCTTGGATGAGGTGAGGTTGTGCTGCATCATAATCAGTCGTGGGCAGATTCTCATCATCACGTAAAAAAAAAAACAAGAAAAAAAATTACCTGTCACTTCTAAATAGCAAACATCAAGCAGAGCTCTTTAAAAAAAAAAAAAAAAAAAAAAAGTAAGAAAATTCCAACCTGTATCTTTGTCTAACCTCTGTCTTTAGGTCAGAACTCTAACAAGCTATTCCTTGAGCAATTGTATAATGAATGATAATACAGAGCACATCAAACACAAAACTTAGGGCATGCACAACAAAATTGTCCATAATATTCTTTGAGTATAGCTCAGTGTTTGTTAATGAAATATCTTTACACCAAACAATTTCAATATAGCTGTATGTAAATGAACTTTTTGTGAATAATAAAGTTGGGGAAAGGCATGCATATATTAAGAAAGAGTTAGTGACAGTGCTCATTACAAACAAGAATGCCAACCTGTTACAGAATGCCTGCAATGAATGTAAACAATTCATGACACAATCAATACACATGATGTCATCCAAAGCTTTTATCAAAGTTTAAAAGTTTTCTGCACACACACACACACACACACACACACACACACACACACACACACACACACCCACACCCCTACCTTCTTGTAAAACTGAAAACGGCTTTTAGAAGTTCCTGCCCAGACAAGGTCTGCTTTTGCATCCATACGAAGATCAGCAGCTTCAAAAAAAAAAAAAAAAAAAAGAGAAAAATTATCATTTTGTTTTAAACAGCTAACATCAAGCAGAACTCTCTTCAAATAATTCTATTAGGACCACACCTACAGTAAGAAAATCCAGACTGTATTTTTTAGGTCAGGTCGCACATGCCATCCTCTGAATAATCATATGATAATGATGGATACAATACACACTAAAACACAAAGCTTTGACATGCACAGTTTCATCTGTACAAAAATATACAGTATATAACTCAGAACAAACAGAAAATCTGTGTGTACACCCCCATGTTTCAATACTGTTAGTAATATTAGTATCTTTCAAAAAGAAAAAAAAAAAGACCTTGGGGAAAAGAAAGCATGCATGCAGGCTGAAAGAGTCTTTGTCAAAGCTAACAAGAAAAAAAACACATGCCAGCCTGCAACAGAATCAAGGACACTTTTACCAGCATCAGCCAGGAACAATTCATAAGACTATCAACAGATTCAAGGACACTTTTTACACATGCATCAGGCAGAAACAATTCATAAGACCATCACATTACTCAATGCAGTGAATGACAAAAACAATTCATGACATAATCAACACACACAATTATTTTCAAAGCCATTCACAGCTTCTGTCAAAGTGAAGAACTGGCTACACTAGAGTGCTTTCACAACATATATGACCCCAAGGGACCATATCAGGGCTGTCGCCTCCTCAGTCAATTCCCTACACATAGATAAACACACACACACACACACACACACACACACACACAATAAAATAACAGAGATGTTCTGAACACAAAAAGACCGCACACTGCAAGGTATTTACTACACATTCACACACATACACACTAGGAGATACTCACCAACATCCGTTGCCTTAAACTTTTTCACCTTTTCATCTGTTTTGATGGAGTATCA
>JADBJO010032668.1:0-2500 GCA_016801955.1 Conus betulinus
ACCTATGAATAAAAAAAATAATCCAGACGTGGGGCATGGGCGAAGCCAACACACCCATAACCTTTAAACCCCATTACGTCAAACACGACCAAGTTCATTCATCCCAAACTTCAGTCAAAGCTCTGTTTCAAATGAGAACCCTGTCCTCCAACCAGCTCAAGCTGCAACACCTCTGGGTCGCTTTTTCCACGGATGACAGGTTTCGCGGAGCGATCAAAACTGCAGTGTGAACGAAAAGCCAGATCCCACCAGATTACAGCTGGAACTGAACAGTCACACATGACTGTGAGCAGGAGAGGTAAGGGAAGAAGTGGAATGGAGAGGGAGTAGTAGGAAGACGAGATTGGGGGTGCGGGATTGAGGGGTAAATTGGGTAATATGAGAGGGGCTCTATTGTTCTCCCTCCCTCCCCCTCCCCACTTAATATCTAGATCCCAGCTCAGACCTTTGCTTCCTTGCAGACCTGGAGGAGGAGATGGAGAGCAGGCAGTTTCAACGGCCAGGAGAAGAGACATGTCAGGGCTGGCGACAATTAGGGAGGTAGGTAGAGGGTCATGCCGGGAAGAGAGAGAGAGAGAAACCGGTAAAAAGAGAAGTAGAATACATCACAGTCTGGAAGCCAAAACATGCTGGGAAGAGAAGACAAAGAAAAATGCTGGGAAAAAAAAGAAAACATGCTGGCAACTGGAGAAAAAGAAAGTTTGGGACATGTTGAGAAGAAATGAAGACATGTCGTGAAGGGACGCTGTGGGGGGAATGGAAGACTGTTAGTTAAGTGAGAGAAGGAAGAAGAAGATATGTGGGGGGCAGAGACAACGTATTAGAAGTAAAAAAAAAGAAGGTATGCTGGAATTATGAAGACACAATGTAAAAAAAAAAAAAATGCCACGTGTTGGGAAGAGAAGAACACGAAGAAATTTTGGGAACAAAGAACTGCCAGAGATAGAAGAAGGTTTACAGGAAAGAGACGACGACGAAGAAGACTTGTGGGAATAAAAGAATCAGGCATCGTTGGATGAGAAGAGGTAGCTAAAGGAAAGAAAACCGTTCAAAAGAGATATTTTAGAAATAAAAGAAGTTAGGTCTGAAAAAGATGGATGGACACCTTAGAAACAGAAGACAAGTTTGGAGGAAAAGAGAAAGTAAAGACATTTTTTAGAAAGATAAGACGTGTCCATAACAGAAGAAAGAAAAATAAGAAGAGACAAAATAAAGGGACTCAAAAAAAAAAAGACATGTTCAGAAGAGAAACAGAGGAAATTTTGGAATGAGAAGAAACAGATTACATGTTTGGAACGAAAGGAGAAGAGATGTTACAAAGAGAAGAAGGCGAAGACAATGCTATGTGGGGCAACTGGGCCAGAGGTTTTAGATGTTACAAAGAGAAGAAGGCTCTGTAGAAGGTGAAGACAATGCTATGTAGAAGAAGGCGAAGGCAATGCTATGTAGAAGAAGGCGAAGGCAATGCTATGCAGAAAGAAGGCGAAGACAATGCTATGTAGAAGAAGGCGAAGGCAATGTTATGTAGAAGAAGGTGAAGACAATGCTATGTAGAAGAAGGCGAAGACAATGCTATGTAGTAGAAGAAGGCGAAGACAATGTTATGCAATCCCACTTCATCTTCAGACTGTCCACTTCCCCTTCACAACCATTCCCACTTCATCCCCCAGACTGTCCACTTTCCCTTCACAAACCATTCCCACTTCATCCCCAAACTGTCCACTTCCCCTTCACAACCATTCCCACTTCATCCCCAGACTGTCCACTTCCCCTTCACAACCATTCCCACTTCATCCCCAAACTGTCTACTTCCCCTTCACAACCATTCCCACTTCATCCCCAGACTGTCCACTTCCCCTTCACAACCATTCCCACTTCATCCCCAGACTGTCCACTTCCCCTTCACAACCATTCCCACTTCATCCCCAAACTGTCTACTTCCCCTTCACAACCATTCCCACTTCATCCCCAAACTGTCTACTTCCCCTTCACAACCAAATCCCACTTCATCCCCAGACTGTCCACTTCCCCTTCACAACCATTCCCACTTCATCCCCAGACTGTCCACTTCCCCTTCACAACCATTTCCCACTTCATCCCCAGACTGTCCACTTCCCCTTCACCACCATTCCCACTTCATCCCCAGACTGTCCACTTCCCCTTCACAAACCATTCCCACTTCATCCCCAGACTGTCCTCCCTTCCCCTTCACAACCATTCCCACTTCATCCCCAGACTGTCCACTTCCCCTTCACCACCATTTCCACTTCATCCCCAGACTGTCCACTTCCCCTTCACAACCATTCCCACTTCATCCCCAGACTGTCTACTTCCCCTTCACAACCATTCCCACTTCATCCCCAGACTGTCCACTTCCCCTTCACAACCATTCCCACTTCATCCCCAGACTGTCCACTTCCCCTTCACAACCATTCCCACTTCATCCCCAAACTGTCCACTTCCCCTTCACACCATTCCCACTTCATCATCCCCAGACTGT
>JADBJO010032668.1:7500-15459 GCA_016801955.1 Conus betulinus
ATGACAATCAGTAAGATTGTAGAGAACTTGACATTGATATCAATAGGAGGATCGATAAATATACGTTTGTCTTTTGAAACGCGTTTCATAAGATATACACTCAATGAATGAATGAATCTAAAACGTCTCTCCATCAACGTGTATAACTGGGCTAACCTGTAGAGACGACGTGTACAATTGGGCTATCCTGTAGACACGACGTGTATAGTTGGGCTATCCTGTAGAGACGACGTGTATAGTTGGACTATCCTGTAGAGACGACGTGTATAGCTGGGCTATCCTGTAGAGACAACGTGTATGGTTGGGCTATCCCTGTAGAGACGGCGTGTATAGTTGGACTATCCTGTAGAGACGACGTGTATAGTTAGGCTATCCTGTAGAGACGACGTGTATGGTTGGGCTATCCTGTAGAGACGACGTGTATAGTTGGGCTATCCTGTAGATACGACGTGTGTAATTGGGCTATCCTGTAGAGACGACGTGTATAACTGGGCTATCCTGTAGAGACGACGTGTATAACTGGGCTATCCTGTAGAGACGACGTGTATAACTGGACTATCCTGTAGAGACGACGTGTATAACTGGGCTATCCTGTAGAGAGGACTTTGTCAGTACAAACTTTGAGTTAATCTGACAATAAATTGGTTTCAGTAGAGAGGACGTGTATAACTGGGCTATCCTGTAGAGACGACGTGTATAGTTGGGCTATCCTGTAGAGACGACGTGTATAACTGGGTTATCCTGTAGAGACGACGTGTGACAATAGTTGGGCTATCCTGTAGAGACAACGTGTATAGTTGGGTTATCCTGTAGAGACGACGTGTATAACTGGGCTATCCTGTAGAGACGACGTGTATAACTGGGCTATCCTGTAGACACGACGTGTATAACTGGGCTGTCCTGTAGAGACGACGTGTATAACTGGGCTATCCTGTAGAGCCGACGTGTATAACTGGGCTATCCTGTAGAGACGACGTGTATAACTGGGCTATCCTGTAGAGACCACCAATCTTTTCTCTCTCTCATCTTCCCTGCCACTCCAGTGGCATTGTGCGCACGATGCTCATTCCCACCCCCAGGTCCACATCCACAGCCACAGCCCTGCCTGCCCCACCAAAGCCCTAGAAACATGGAACATTATTCAATGTCAAGTCGTTATGAGGCCACCCACTTGAGGAGACAGTCCACTGCTGCCCAGTCACTTCGGTGGTGTTCAGAGGTGCCTGTTCTGATCCAATACAAGTCAAACACCACCTCCTGACGACAATTGTTTAGTAGCGGAGCCAGCGTGAGTGAACTGTCCCCAACGGAGCAACGCCAAGTCTGTCCGGCGACAGTTTCCATAAACTGACCGATTCCGGTGACCCCGACAGAACCTAACGAAGGGCGTAGACGTGGGAAAGAAATCAAAACTGAGGTCACCGTGAGAACAGGGCATAAAAGGCCACAGAACGCGAGTCATGGGTTTATGTTGATCGATGAGGATGAGGATAATGAAGATGATGCTACGGATTTCCATTCTGGTCCGAGGCTGTTTGACAGGACTGTGACCTACGCGTCCTTTCTTTCCCATATTCCGCCGTCAACCAGGGCCGAGAGATACAGACACCCTGCATCATTGGTCAGATAATTAGAGCAACAATCTCACAAACTCATCCCACTTGGAAAATTTATCCATGGGCAGATGCCAAGCACGGGAGAAAAATCCCACAAATAATGCCTCTGAAGGTAATCGAACCCACGACCCTCCAGCCGGGAATCCACAACGCTAACCACTTCGCCACGACGGCTAGTCAGGACGAACAAATGCTTCCGGCGTTTGACAAACTGTTGTGTGCACAATCGTACTCGGCTTCAGCTGACATAGCTCTCCTACCACCGTTGAGCCATCCAGAGGCATAACACTACTCTTAGGGATGAAAAAAGAAGACTCTTTAACGGATATGAGTCTCCTTTAAGTAAAGCATGCAGTACGCAATCTATTCTACTCAAATATGTCAGACTGAGTTGATAGCAACAAGTTCCAAAATCTGATAATTCGAGTCTTACATTAGATGAAGTCCGAACCTTCCGTTGGTATTTTTTCACACTGCTGCGCACGCACGCACGCACGCACGCACGCACGCGCGCGCGCACACACACACACACACACAGACGAAGTTTACGTAACCTCGTCAAGTCAAAACCAACACCCGCGAAAATTCATATCAGTCTCGATCAAAACTGTAATTAAAGTTAAACCACACTGCGTCATAAAAGGAAGAGAAAATGGACAACTGTGTTATCCCTATCTCGTACCCCACCTCTCCTCACTCCCTCCCTCTCCTCCTCCACACACACACACACACACACACACACACACACACACACACATTCAAACCTACGTCGAAAAGTTTAGGCAAAGCTCACTTCAAATACACTGTGAAAAAAAAAGAAAAACTATGCAAGTGGTTCGTGCCATCCCGCCAGACCCCACCGACCCACATTAGTCTGCATCTCTCTGTGGGCCACTCCCTTTCCATTCAGAAGAACTTCCTCCAGTCAAAATAAAAATGAAAAAAAAAAACGAAACCCGCGCAGTTTGAACATAGAAAATACAGCCCAAAGATCACCAAATTGTAACCCGAGATGACAAGGCATACATGAATGTGTGCAAGGAAGAGGAGGGGCTGGGAGAGCCGAGATGGGGGCGGGGGGGGGGGGGGGGGGGGGGGGCGGGGAGAGGGGGGCAAGGACGGAAGGAGGGTGTACAGGGTGTGGATGATGGGGAGGTTTAGAGAGATTTTTTTTTCCCCTCCCATCCTCACCACCACACCTTGGCTAGCCGCCATCCCCTCCCTTCATTCTCCCCCCCTCCCCCCCCCCCCCCCCCCCCCCCAGTTAGATCCTTGCTCCCTGGCAGGCCTTTGAGTGGAGGTAGCAAAGAGACGGGTTTACGGGTTTCAGGTACTGTGTGTATGTATTTAGTTGTGGAATGGGGAAGGGGGGGGAGTAGGGGGGCACGGAAGGTGGCAGGAAAGGGGGATGCCGGGTGGAAGGAGGAGATTGGGGGGGAGGGGTAAGAAAACACCCATGGATAGAGATATAAGGGGGGAAGTATGAACCTATGGATAGAGATAAAAGGAGGGAAGTATGAACCTATGGATAGAGATAAAAGGAGGGAAGTATGAACCTATGGAGAGAGATAAAAGGAGGGAAGTATAAACCTATGGATAGAGATATGCCTCCAAGTATGAGCCATGGATAGGGATATGGCAGGGACGTATGAGCCATGGATAGGGATATGGCAGGGAAGTATGAGGCCATGGATAGGGATATGGCAGGGACGTATGAGGCCATGGATAGGGATATGGCAGGGAAGTATGAGCCATGGATAGGAATATGGCAGGGAAGTATGAGGCCATGGATAGGGATATGGCAGGGAAGTATGAGGCCATGGATAGGGATATGGCAGGGACGTATGAGCCATGGATAGGAATATGGCAGGGAAGTATGAGGCCATGGATAGGGATATGGCAGGGAAGTATGAGGCCATGGATAGAAATATGACAGAGAAGTATTAGCCATGGATAGATACATTAGAGGGAAGTATGAGCCATGGATAGAGATACGACAGAGAAGTAATGAGCCATGGATAGATACATTAGAGGGAAGTATGAGCCATGGATAGAGATATGACAGAGAAGTATGAGCCATGGATAGAGATATGGCAGGGAAGTATGAGCCATGGATAGGGATATGGCAGGGAAGTATGAGCCATGGATAGGAATATGGCAGGGACGTATGAGCCATGGATAGGAATATGGCAGGGAAGTATGAGGCCATGGATAGAGATATGGCAGAAAAGTATGAGGCCATGGATAGGGATATGGCAGGGAAGTATGAGGCCATGGATAGAGATATGACAGAGAAGTATGAGGCCATGGATAGGGATGTGACAGGGAAGTATGAGGCCATGGATAGGGATATGGCAGGGAAGTATGAGGCCATGGATAGGGATGTGACAGGGAAGTATGAGGCCATGGATAGGGATATGGCAGGGAAGTATGAGGCCATGGATAGGGATATGGCAGGGACGTATGAGCCATGGATAGGAATATGGCAGGGAAGTATGAGCCATGGATAGGAATATGGCAGGGAAGTATGAGGCCATGGATAGAGATATGACAGAGAAGTATGAGGCCATGGATAGGGATATGGCAGGGAAGTATGAGGCCATGGATAGAGATATGACAGGGAAGTAGAGGAGGCCATGGATAGGGATATGGCAGGGAAGTATGAGCCATGGATAGAGATACGACAGAGAAGTAATGAGCCATGGATAGATACATTAGAGGGAAGTATGAGCCATGGATAGAGATATGACAGGGAAGTATGAGCCATGGATAGGGATATGGCAGGGAAGTATGAGGCCATGGATAGAGATATGGCAGGGAAGTATGAGGCCATGGATAGGGATATGGCAGGGAAGTATGAGCCATGGATAGAGATATGACAGAGAAGTATGAGCCATGGATAGAGATACGACAGAGAAGTATGAGCCATGGATAGATACATTAGAGGGAAGTATGAGCCATGGATAGGAATATGGCAGGGACGTATGAGCCATGGATAGGAATATGGCAGGGAAGTATGAGGCCATGGATAGAGATATGACAGAGAAGTATGAGCCATGGATAGAGATATGACAGAGAAGTATGAGCCATAGATAGAGATACGACAGATAAGTAATGAGCCATGGATAGATACATTAGAGGGAAGTATGAGCCATGGATAGAGATATGACAGGGAAGTATGAGCCATGGATAGAGGGAATTATGAGCCATGGATAGAGATATGACAGAGAAGTATGAGCCATGGATAGAGGGAATTATGAGCCATGGATAGAGATATGACAGGGAAGTACGAGTCATGGATAGAGGGAATTATGAGCCATGGATAGAGATATGACAGAGAAGTATGAGCCATGGATAGAGATATGACAGAGAAGTATGAGCCATGGATAGAGGGAATTATGAGCCATGGATAGAGATATGACAGAGAAGTATGAGCCATGGATAGAGATATGACAGGGAAGTCTGAGCCACGGATAGAGATATGGGCAAGAGAGAGTCTGCAGCCAGGAAAGGGGCAAATGAATTCTTGGATCCCAGCAACGTGACCACTGTACAGAGGCGCTGTGTAGCGAAGCATGTGCTAACCTTTCACCTTGCTCATCTTCCCATCACTAAGTCACGGGGAGTCCTTCATCTCTTCCACTTCAGACAGACTCTGGTTCCCTCAGCGGGATGGTCTTTTCTACCAGTCAAGATGGCTCAGTCAGATGTACAAGTCCTCCTAAACTTGTCCTCAGACGATGTCGATAAGCTCCGAGATGTCGGCACTGGTGTGAGCGCAAAGCAGAATTCTCTGTACACGATAAGGACTACAAGTTCTTGAGGGTAATGAAAACCATCGTACTCCTCCAAGAATCAAGGATACAATTACGGCTTTGGAAGCTCTGGTGTAGTTCATTTTACTGTCTGGATCTTCTGGAAGCCCAGAAATATGATGCTGAACCACTGGTTTGAAGTCTGGCCCAGCGATCGCTCACACTAATTAGCCAATATTGAATGTGTCACCACGCGCTGCGTGCGTTCCATTGGTGCGTGTTAAAGAGCTCTGGTGAAAAAATGTCTGACGTGCAATATGACTGTACAATGGAATCTGACTTTTCCTGTGTCCCAGGTTGTATCTTTTTACTGTCAAACATGTCTTCTTAGCGCCTAAACCAGCCCATATTAAAGATAACAATGGTCACTGTCAAAAACTCTCTTCTTTGCGCCTAAATCAGCCCATACTAAAGATAAAAATGGTCCCGACTTTACAAGATTGAATAGATCTTAAATAAATGTCAGCGAACCGCCCAGAGAAACGTGGACAAACGAGTCACAAGACAACACACAACGCGTTTCGACTTCTTAGGTCTTCCTCAGGTGAAACAAAGACGGACAAAATAACGAAAATGCACTTAGCTTTGATCGCTTCAGATTGCTTCTGGGTTCAGCGCAAGGAAGGCGTTGTGTGTGGGTATGTGCATGCATGTCGTGTATATATATATATATATATATATATAATGAATATTGTTGAAACGCCTGATGTTGTTTTAATAAAAGCGCTCAACCCCTTGGGGAGCAACATCTGTTAAAAACAAGTGGTTTAAAACAGTTCTAAAAAATATCTACAAATTTGTTGCGAGCAGTACGCTCTCGTCCTGACGAGAGCGTACTGCTCGCAACAAATTTGTAGATATTTTTTAGACCACTTGTTTTTAACGAATATATATATATATATATATATATATATATAATATATATATATATATATATATATATATATATATATATATATATATTTAAAAAAATAGGATGATAAAAGAAAGTTTAAAACGCCAACAGATCTGTTTCGAGCCAGCGCTCTCGTCAGGATGGTTTTGGGGCGCCTACTGCCGGTGTTATATGGCCTGATGTCACTGTTTGCACGTGCGGATTGGCTGCACGTATTGTTCGGTTTTTTGGGGGTTGTTTACAGTTCAGGGTGCGTTTGCTGACAACGATTTCCATTTGTGCCTGCAGTTGTTTACTATTTCTACTTTAGTATTTAGGGTTGCTACGTGAAAAATGAAAAAGAAACATACATAGGGATCACTGAAAATCACTTCAAAACCAGATACGCAAACCATAAACAGTCATTCAATAAAGAAAAATACAAAAAACCAAACAAAACTGAGCAAATATATTTGGAGACTTAAAGACAAAAAAATAAACTATAACATATCCTGGAAATCATAAAAAGGGCATCACCATACAACAACAGTTCAAAAAGATGCAACCTATGTTCAACAGAAAAATGGTTAATACTATGCAAACCATACTTAGCAACCTAAATACTAAAGTAGAAATAGTAAACAAACTGCAGGCACAAATGGAAATCGTTGTCAGCAAACGCACCTGAACTGTAAACAACCCCAAAAAAAACGAACAATACGTGCAGCCAATCCGCACGTGCAAACAGCGACATCAGGCCGTATAACACCGGCAGTAGGCGCCCCAAAACCATCCTGACGAGAGCGCTGGCTCGAAACAGATCTGTTGGCGTTTTTAAAACTTTCTTTTATCATCCTATTTTTTAACAGATGTTTGCTCCCCAAGGGGTTGAGCACTCTAAGAATTTTATTAGGCATTTTAACAGTATTTTTGATATATATGAAGAAAAAGAAAACACCGAGGGTGCTGGGGAGGACCCAGAGAAGCACTGTCTTCACCTGCCTTTAGAGCAGTCCTGTACCAGGTACAGGCACGCACAGGACGCTCCATTAAGATATCAAGGGACATAACTGCTCCAGAAACAGAGGTAAATCAGACTACAGGATGCAACTCATAACAGCCTTAAAGTAGCATCCCCATGGGTGTACCAGCCCGTATTTCATGACTGCAGAGCCCACCGGCGAAAAACACCACCCTCCAGCTGCCGAGCGCACCCCACAGACCCAACCACCCCTGCCCACGGACAGATGAAGACAGTGCCACTCCAGACACAGCCAAGCTTTCGCCATACGGTCTTATGTGCCCTCAAGAGAGAATCCAAAGTTGTAGTCTTTTCCCACTGTCAACAGGACTTTCCCTGTGGTCAGTGGGTCTTTCCTCACCGTTACTGGACCTTTCTCCAGGGTCAGCCTAGTTAAGGCAAAGAAAAAAAAAACACCCGAGGGTGCTGGGGAGGACCCAGAGAAGCACTGTCTTCACCTGCCTTTAGAGCAGTCCTGTACCACCCTTGGAGGCCTGCGCTGTGTTGACGATGGGTACAGGCACGCACAGGACGCTCCATAAGATATCAAGGGACATAACTGCTCCAGAACAGAGGTAAATCAGACTACAGGATGCAACTCATAACAGCCTTAAAGTAGCGTCCCCATGGGTG
>JADBJO010032669.1:0-5000 GCA_016801955.1 Conus betulinus
TCTGTTTACACTCCTTCTTCTCTTTCAAACTTACCAAATGGCAGGTGATAACTCCTTTAAAATATGCTCATTTAACTGTAATGGCTTAAACAACTCCAGTAAGAGGAAGGATGTATTTTGATTTCCTTAGGAAAAAGGAAGCCAACATATACTGTCTTCAAGAGACACATTTGAAAACAGAATCAGAAAATTTCATAAGAGCAAGTTGGGGTTATAATGTCTGGCTCTGTGGTTCTGAGACAAATAAAAACGGGGTTGCCATTCTTTTCAGCAATAATTTTGAATATAAATTGTTTGATGTCATTAGAGATCCTCATGGTTGTTATATTGTAATGAAGCTGGAAATTCTGAATAAAAAACTTACCTTAGTCAACCTGTATGGGCCAAGTAATAACGATAGACCTGAATTTTTTTTTATGGTGTCTGTGAACACATTGAACGCATTGCCAATGAACATGTGATTATCACTGGTGACTGGAACTGTGCCCTGGACATGAAATAGATGTCAGAAACTATGCAAGTGTGAATAATCGTCCTAGGACCAGGAAAAGAATTACTGACATGATGGTAAAATTCAATCTTTTTGATGCTTTTAGGGAAATGTATCCTGAAAAAAGATCATACACTTGGCGTAAATTTAATTCATTTAAACAAGGAAGACTTGATTATTTTTCTAATTACTGAAGAATTATTGGTCGAAACAAATAACATTTTTACTGACCCAGGATACAGATCAGATCATTCTTTAGTTACTATACTTTTTTAAAAAAAAGAGCAGCTTAAACGTGATAGGCCTTTCTGGAAATTTAATAATAGTTTGCTTAAAGATAAAAAATATATTTCAGAAATAAAAAAAATCATCAATGAGGTGAAAAACAATATGTACCATTACCTTATAATTTAGACAACATTGATAACATTCCTAATGAAAATATCTCCTTTGAGATCAATGATCAACTTTTTTTTTGAAACCCTGTTATTAGAAATTAGGGGAAAACAATATCTTATAGCACTTACAAAAAAAGGATGGAAACCCAGCAAGAGCTCAACCTTGAAAAAAGAATAAGTAATCTTGAACGTAATTTGCACAATGAAGATATTCCAGTTTTAGAAAACTTAAAAACACAGTTACAGGAAATTAGAGACCACAGGATTCAAGGTATGGCAATGCGTTCGAAGGTTCGCTGGATCCATCAGGGCGAAAAGGTTAATAAATATTTCTGCAATCTTGAAAACCGGAACTACTTAGACAAGTCTATACCCTTTCTCGAAAAGGAAAATGGAACAATAATTCCAGATCAAAAAAACATTCTCAATGAAACAAAATGCTTTTATGAAAATTTATATTGCTTTAGAGAGGTAAACGATGTTAACATTACTGATGAACTCCTGATGCTCCAGCTTTAACCAATGAGAGAGGGGATCTATTGAAGGCTTAATAACATTTCAGGAAGCTGCTTGTGCTTTGAAAAATATGAAAAATTTTAAAAGTCCAGGACCTGATGGCTTAGAACTGTTGTTTTCTTTATTGATATTGGCTCTTTCCTTGTGCTTTCTATTAACGAAAGTTTTGACAAAGGACAAATGTCAATAACACAGCGGCAAGGAACTATAGTATGTGTCCCTAAAGAGGGGAAACCTAAACGGTTCATTAAAAATTGGCGCCCCATTTCCCTTTTGAATACTACATACAAAATCGCTTCAGCTTGTATTGCTAACCGTCTCAAGAGAGTTTTACCAAGTGTTATTCATGAAAGCCAAAAAGTTTTCTAAAGGGCCGTTTCATCGGCGAAAATATCAGGCTACTCTACGATACATTGGTGTACACTGAAAATGAAAATATTCCAGGCATGCTATTATTAGTAGATTTTGAAAAGGCGATTGACAGTGTGTCTTGGTCCTTTCTACTAAAATGCCTACATTTTTTTAAAATTTGGCCCAGACATTATTAAATGGATAATGACTTTTTATAACCAAATCTCTACCTGTATCTTGGTCAACGGCCAATACACTCCTTGGTTTTCGATAGAAAGAGGAGTCAGACAGGGGGATCCTGCCTCCCCTTATTTGTATTTAATCTGTGCGGAAATATTGTCTCTCATGATCCGCCGTAATGTGGACATTAAAGGAATTAAAATTAAAAATAAAGTAAATTTACTATCCCAATTTGCTGATGACACAACATTGTGCCTTGATGGATCAGAAAAGTCATTTATTGAAGCAGTACATACCCTTACAAGATTTGCACATATTTCTGGTCTAAAAATAAATTTTGACAAAACCCAAGTTGTTTGGATAGGTAGCAGAAAAAATTCTGGCATGCAATATATGCGTGATAAGAATTTTGTTTGGGACCCAGGCACTTTTAAGGTTTTAGGCATTACATTTTCCACCAACACTGACACTATTGTACAACTAAACTACAATGACAAACTTTTTTCAATCAGACGCGTCTTAGCATTTTGGGAAAAAAGACAAATTACTCCTTATGGAAAAATAACTGTTATTAAAACCTTAGTGTTTTCAAAAATTATTCATTTATTAATTAATTTGCCTGACCCACCAGACTATTTTTTTTAAATCCTTAGAAAAAGAACTGTACATGTTTTTGTGGAATGGCAAACAAGCAAAATCAAAAGGTCTGTGGTTGAAACAGTACTTTGACGGTGGATTGAAGATGCTGAATGTTAGAACTTTTTGTCTTCTATGAAGATATCTTGGTTGAGGAGACTGAATTTTGATTCTGAGTGGAAGAATTTTTACCCTTAATATGTTCCCTAGTTAGGACATTTTAAACATTTTGGAGCCGAATATGCTAATATTATTATTGAAAATGTTGAAAACCCATTCTGGAAGGATGTTGTAAAACATTACAAAAAACTGTGTACAAGATGTTGTGTATCTTCTGTGCATGAATTCATGTCTGAATGTATTCATTATAACACTAATATTATACGGGGACGAAAGGTAGTTTACGTGCGAGAATGGTGTGACTATGACATTTTCTATGTAAAAACTATAATTAATGATAATGGTCAGTTTATGACATATAACCAATTTCTGCTTAAATACCCAGGTATTAGAACTAATTTTATATTGTATGAAGGTATTGTAGATGCAATCCGAACATATTGTCAAAAGTTAAATGTAGCTCTAACCAACAGGTACAAAACTTTAGGCTCGATGGCATTGTCCTTTATTTATAAGGGCAATAAGCATGTACAGACCATTTTAAATGGAAATGATGCTACTCCAACAGCAGTCAGTAAATGGAACAATTTCTTTGAAAATCTGAGCTGGAAACATATTTTTTCACACTATTATAAAACTACTAAAGATGTACAGCTCAGATGGTTTCAAACCAGACTATTACATAGACTACTCCCAACTCAGAGATATTTGTTCAGGATTAGAATTACTGATTCCCCTATTTGCAACTTTTTGTAATATGGATGAGCAATGCATTTCACATATGTTGTATGATTGTGCTATTGTCAACAGATTTTGGACCAGTTTTGAACATTTGCTTAAAGAAAAATGTCCACATTGTGATTATCTTCAAATTGATAAGGAATTGGTTTTGTTTGGAGTAAAACAAAATATTACAACAGACAAGCCTTTAGATTTTATTCTGCTTCTGGCTTAAATTTATATATACAGGACAAATTGCAAAATGTACACCCAAATGTCCAGTTGTTCATAACATTTCTTAGAAACAGATTGGAATCAGAAAAATATGTATCTTTTTTAACAACACATACAGAGAATTTGAAGAAAGTTGGCTGCCTTATTCCACACTTTTTTTCTTGAACTCTGAAATACTGTTTCTCTTTATTAACAAAACTCGTTTGAGCTCTATGGCTGCTGTCAAAGAATTTTTTTTTATTAGGGTTTTTTTTTTAATTCCTTTTTCATTTGTCTGTTAGGGTTATTATCAATCATGCAATCTGTTTTCAATATTTATACTATGTTACAGTACTCAGTCGATTCCTATCAGTATCACACAAGCTGTGTGTGGCATGCCGTGAAAGAAGAAAAGAAGAGAAAAGAGGAAGTTGTAGAAACCTACCTTGAACATCACGAAGAGGTCTCGTCATGCTGTAACTTGTTTCACTCCACATAACTTACTAGGATAAAAACTATACTATGTCTAGATCAACTTTAACTGATACTAGTGATAAGAGTATCATGTATATGTATGCTGTATCGACTATGATTATCAACTAATAACTCTCTCCTGTATCCTACACCTGTGTGCATGTGTGTGTGTGTGTGTGTGTGTGTGTGTGTGTGTGTGTGTGTGTGTGTGTGTGTGTGTGTCCTTTCGCCTCCTTGTTGTAGTTGTGTATTTGTATATGCAGTTATTTATATGTACTGGTGTGTGTGTGTTTGTATTTACATGTATGTGTGTATATGTATGTACGTGTGCATATGTGTGTATATGTACTTATATGTGTGCATATGTATGTGTATGTATGTATGTGTCTATATGTGTGTATGTATATGTGTATGTATATATATATGTGTGCATATATATATATATATATATATATATATATATATATATATATATATATATATATATATATATACATATTGTGTATGTGCGCATGTTACTTTCTCCAAACTCATAGTACCTGGTATTACTGTATTGTCATTATTATTATTGATTATAATGTTCTGTGTCCGTCTTGCTTATTTCTTCTTTGTAACAGAAAATGAAAAATAAACCTTGTAACTACTTTTTTTTTTTCACTCACTCACTCGTTCAATCTGAGTAATGCATAAAGATAAACTACCAGATTGTAACGACTGTATTTATTGTTCATAACTGCACATTTATATATTAGTACATGTACTGGACATGTTCATGTCAAATTGCTTGTTAAATCCATGTCAAAGGATGAGTGCGTGAGGAAAGAAAGAGTGAAGGAACTGTGGAGTGGAGGGAAGAGAGAGGAGGAAATAAAAAACACATTAAAAAAATATATATATATATA
>JADBJO010032669.1:10000-15459 GCA_016801955.1 Conus betulinus
CTGTATATATTTTTATATAATACCTTATGTTTATGATTATTATTGTTTATGTCTTACTAGGTCGGTGGTTGGTATGGTTGGTTGGATCCAACCATGATTTGAAATAAAAGAGAGAACCAACGAGCTGGTGTTGGTGTTGGAAGTTGATATGTTCAACTCGCTCTCTTCCCCATCTCCTACTCCCCTCTTCCCTCCTTATCTTATCATCATTCCACCATCCTTACAATAGCCATAATAATAATGATGATGATGACGATGATGATGATAACAATAATAATAATAATGAAAAAAAAATTGCAAAAGTAGTAGTAATAGTAAAAATTGCAGCAAAAGTAGTAGTAGTAGTAGTAGTAGCAGCAGCAGCAGCAGCAGCAAAAGTAGTAGTAGTAGTAGTAGCAGCAGCAGCAAAAGTAGTAGTAGTAGTAGTAGTAGCAGCAGCAGCAGCAGCAGCAGCAGCAGACGCAGTAGTGGTAATCACAATGCACCACACTCTCTAATTCAACCCCTTCTCGCCTACGCTGTGAAACATATCCACACATGATCACACTCAAATTCCATACACATCCGACAGGCAGTGTTCCAGTCGTACACAATACTGGTCGTGACGTTCCAATCATGCAGAAAGGACGCATTTTGCTGGCCCCCTTTCAAACGTCTGAAGCTCTATTACACTTCCCCCGGACGATAAGCAAGTTAAAACGTCAATGTTTCAGGCCATTTTCTTGTTGTTGCGATCAAGTGAAATCGAATCAGAACTGCCACGAACACACACACTCTCGCAGAGCGAGCGAGCGAGCGAGCGAGAGAGAGAGAGAGAGAGAGAGAGAGAGAGGGGGGGGAGACGGACACATATACACTCACAGAGAGACTGACAGACAGACAGACAGACAGACAGAGACAGAGACACACAGACCAACAGACAGACCGACAGTGTGTGTGTGTGTGTGTGTGTGTGTGTGTGTGTGTGTGTGTGTGTGTGTGTGTGAGAGAGAGAGAGAGAGAGAGAGAGAGAGAGAGAGAGAGAGAGACGCAAAAAAATGTCGAGAGAGAGAGAGGGAGGAAGAAAAAGAGAGACGCATAAATGCCCAGAGAGAGAGAGAGAGAGAGAGAGAGAGAGAGAGAGAGAGAGAGAGAGAGAGAGAGAAGGTGTCAGAGAAATCTAAACTGTCCAATTTGACCAGGTTCGGAGCACAACAGCCCAGGGAGGAGGGACGCAGTCCGATGCCAAATTAATGCATTTCAAATGGAAGCTGGAAGGCCCCGCACTGCCAGATTACTTTCAGAGATTTCATTTCAGTTTGTCAGTTCAATGCAGCGAGGGACGGAAGTGAAGAGACTGGAAGAGGGGGGGGGGGGGGGGGAGAGATGAGGGGAGGGGGAAGAAGGTTGAGTGTAAAGGAGAAGGGGAACGGAGATGGTTGAATTGGATGCTCTTCCACTGTGTCACGATGTGAAGTGTTTTGTTTTGTTTTGTTTTGTTTTCAACTGTCTCTGCTCGGACAAATCTAGAGTGCGAAAGTTTGTGCAAGGCTTAATGTTCTCTTCTTATCATAGGTTGGTTTTTTTTTTTTTTTTCCGTTATTGTTTAGTTCGATCCAGGTTTTTCTCGTCTCGCAGGTTCTGCGCGTGTGTCCCGTGTTTTCCTTTACTGTCGACTCTGTAGTGAGTAAAGTGATCTTCCTGTGACGGTGAAAGGGAGAGAGAAGCAGACGACTTGGAGCAGTGTTTGTGGACAGACGTACGTAGGATTTTCAAAAATGTTTGTAGTTTGCTATATGTGGTGGCATCGCGTTCCCACTTGAGTTCGTAGAAAAGCGAAGTTCATTCTTTGGGATAAAACTGGTTTTGTGGAGCGGGACCTCGATCCTGAGAACTCAAGTTACATGATAATGGTTGCCGTTGGGCTCCATTGATGTGAAGAAAGAAAAAAAAAATGTGAAAAGAATAACCGAGAGGGAAATACCTATACTTCTGCTCCGAGAGATCGTTGGAGGACCTGGGACTTTGTTTTTGTCTTGTCAAACGAGAGTCGGAAGGACGTCTTCGTGAGGCTTCATTTGCCTAGTGTGTGTTCGACTGAATGTTTCGTATCACTGGTCTTTTTGGTGAGTAAACCTGGAATTTAATTAAATTAATAGTACTAAAATGACCCATTTTTTGTTGCCGCATCAGGATAGACTCCTTATTTAATTTGTATTCGAAGTAAACCTGTTTTCCTTCGTACGTAGGATGTAGGCAAAGGAGTGAGCTCGCCCGTGTTGGCACTCCGAATAGGTAGTGTTGTAGTGTTGTGTGAAAGTTTGTTTTTTTTATTCCAAATTCATTATTCACCCATAAAATAGTTATGTTTTCTTTTGAATTGTTAAAACTCAAAATGAAGGCTGTTTCGTGTAAGCCAGTTTGGTAAAAAAAAAAAAAAAAAAAAAGACTTTATTTCCGGTAAGGGAAAATGGCAGCCTTACGTATTACGCGAGTGAGCGCTGAATGTTTTTCATTAATATTCAACTCACGGAAGAGTACAGAGATGCGTAACGGATTGTTTAATGTTCTTTGACTTTTGTGTAATATGTTCTGAAGTAATTAATAATTCCTTTTGTAAATAATTGCCAAGCGCATTGTGTTAGATGGGGGTGCCCCCACCAGTCGCAAGGCTTGGGGTGTCGATGAAATTTGATTGATCGCTCATTGATGTCTGATAGAGCTCAATTGTTAGTAGGATAATAGGGGGTGCTTTGATCCCCGAATGGTTTCATTTCACATAATTTATATTTTTATATTACTCTCCCATGTTGACTTTAAAAATTATATATATACATATGAATGGGTCGTGGGAAGCTGATTGCCAACATGGGTAAAGACATGGAATACTCCTCTTTTATGTGTGTTGAAAATGTTTTAAAGAGGATGAAGACTGAGGAAACCAAATGTCGAAAGAGTTACAGAGACAAGTTGATAAACTATTAAATATTTTAGGAAATGCAGCAATAGTTTAAAGGAAAAAAATACAAAATATATGAATGGGTACTTACATAGCTATTTTTAATTTCACACAGTACGAACGCTCGATAATAAGAAAAGTAGCGGATCTCTGTTTTGTCTGTGCATTGTCTACAGCTCACATTTTAGGCAAAATATTTATAGAGGTGAAAGTGATGTGTTGCACAGGACTGATCTTACCTTACCTGAGCTTACTTTACCTGACCTGACCCCTACTTACCTGATCTGACCTGCTCTGAACTCCCTTGTCGCCGCTGACCGTCTCGCCTGTGGCCGTGTCTGGGAGGGCCTGCGTTTGCGCGAGGAGGGGGCTGGAACCCGTGGGTTGGCCCGTATATATCCTTCCCGCCTTGTCATCTGCTCATCTTTGCTCTTGAGTCACTACTGCGATCAACAGTGTGGACCTGTGTGGCTCCACGCTCTGCCTTCTTCGATCGTGGGATTGACTGTTCTCTCACCTCTTCATCATCCCGTGTCCGGTGCGGTGTGTAATTTGGGTGATGTGTCGGACAGTGATAGGATCAGGCCCCTTTTTCGTTCATAAAACTAAAGTTGTTGGGTTTTCTCCCCTTTTCTGAGCGTTCTGTTTTTGTTTTTTTTTTTGTTTTTTTTTCTTTCTTCTTTTTCTTTCTCGGTATATGTTCCCCTTTTGGGGAGACATGTGTAAGGGTGATGAATTAATATTGTTGTAATATATGTTGGGGATATATATATATATATATATATATATATATATATATATATATATATATATATATATATATATACATTTAGGCAGAAAAGAGTATTGGGGATTGTTTTTTTTTCTATTTGTGTTCATGAATAAGTAACTTATTTGGTTTCATTAACTGATGAAAGATGTAGAGATTTCTCCTTTGTGTATCGGAGAATGTTCATTTTTTTGCCTCCCAAGTTAGGGTTTGGGAAAAGTGATGGCCCTTTGACAACTGAACATAAAGTTGGTCTGTTTTTTCTCTTGGACAGATTTTATTTCTTAGTCTGCCAGAGTGACAGCCTTGGTCTGCCTGAGTATCAGCCTTCGTTATTTAATTCTTTGGAGGGATATTTCTTCTCTCCCTTCATTTGTTTTCCCCTGGTCGATTTTCGGGGAATTTATTGTTCAAACTGGGACTTAGTTCTTCAAAACAAAAAAAAAAAAAAAAAAAAAAAAAAAAAAGAAAGAAAGAACGAACTTACCTGGAAAACAGTGTGTGTGTGTGTGTGTGTGTGTGTGTGTGTGTGTGAGAGTGAGAGAGAGAGAGAGAGAGAGAGAGAGAGAGAGAGAGAGAGAGAGAACGTCGTTCGTATGTAAATTGTTAATTGTAAATAAAACCGTACTTGTGATACCGTCTCCTGTTTTACTTCGTTACGATCGATCTGAGTGTGCCTGATCATCAGCCTCGCTTTTTTTCCCTTGAACTACAAATCACGTGACGTCACCCGCGTGACACACTGCCAGTTGCCTACCCCCTCGCTGCTTTTTGGAAAACCCACTACCACCACCACCACCACCACAACAACAACTAACAAGATGGATGCACCAGTCTCTATTCATTGTTTCCTTGTCAATAAAGCTTAACGTCGGTTTGGTTCCATGTTTTCACGCCAACCAAGGCATGGCTTTATGTTGTGTGTAGCAACAACGACGTGGTAGGCTAATTCCCGCAATCTGTTTTGTGTTGTTTTTTTGTTGTTTCCCCCCCCCCCCCCCCCCCCCCCCCCCCCCCCCCCAAATAATCCAAACAGACAAACGTCATCAGCAAGCGAGTCATCAAAGTGCATTTTACATCAGACGTGAGCTTGCAGTTTTCCATGCGTCACTCACTCAAAGTAAAATTAGGTCCTAAATGTGCACGCACGCATCGAATACCTGTTTTTATATCGAGGGTGATATTACATTTTTACACATTTAAAACTGCTGAACAACAACCTTTCCCTTCTATACCAATCAACAAACTGATCACCAACGAACTTCTTCCTCAGCGTTTCAGTATCTGGTAGCGTGTGAACTCGTTTTACCCTGTTGGGATACTCGCACTATACTCAAGAGTATAGTCAGTTCACTCCGACTTCGTTGAGTGCAGAAGTTTGTGGGAAGAGGTTGTGGAAAAACATAGATAAAAGATATGGTAGAGAGAAAGGACAGTAGACGACAGTACAGCAAAGGAGGAGACAGAGTTACTGAGAGCGAAAGGAAAAGGGGACGTTACTAGCACAGAATACCCAGAAGGAGGGGGAACTGTTTGTACAAAAGACCCCCCGGTATCCCCACGGGGACCCAGCATTTTCAAGCACGTATGTAAGCACGCACGCACACGCGTGCGCACACGCAAGCACGCACACATGTTCCTCCATCCTCCTGATCCTCTTCACCATTGCGTGTCTTAAGGCAGCGGGGACCCGGCGGGACGGGGACACTCTTGCTGGGCTTCTCCGCCGCATGCAGCAGGTGGTGCTGAATT
>JADBJO010032670.1:0-2500 GCA_016801955.1 Conus betulinus
ATTATACCCACAGTGAAGGTGGGTTCCCGAGTGTTACTGGTTATCGAACTCTTCATGGCTAGTCGATAATGCCAGAGTGCCGGAGATAACTAAGGGCTTCTGAGATCTACTATCTGCGCATATAAGGCAGGTTGAACAGCCATGGGCGTAGGTTAGAGGGCGGCACTGTTGTTATCAGGGTTGAATAGAGTAGGTGGCCGTTGTCTGAAGTCGCCGGCCTTGTTCTCTGATGGCGAAGAACTATTTATTTTTACTTTAAGTTGTTTACCCCCACCTACCCACCCCGGTTCCCCTCCGCCCACATGTGTATATTCTTAATTATTTAATAGGGCAGTAAACTAGATTTTACTTGTGGATAGCATCGATAATGAATCCCTCTGTGTACTGTCCCTGGAGTATGACGTGTATGCACCGTCCTTTGTGTGTGAGAAAACAGTATGATCCCCAAGCACTTTGCCCCGGGATCTACAATGGGAAACATAATCTGTGAAGAAGGATAATTTCCACTGGTTAGAGGTAATTTTGTGTGGGTTTGTTTTTCTTTCTCCTTATCTTCTTTATTGTACTCCAGAACTTTTGACTGTCTTTTGAGCTTTGCGTAAGTGTGTCGTAAATTTGATTTCTATATAGTTTTTTCTTTTCTCTGATTGTTTTTTGGTAGAACGCTCTTTTGTTTCTATATTCTACTTCCCTTACGCTTGTCTGGCTTCTTTTTTATTCAGCTTACAATCGTCGTCATCATACATTCATTTATTGATTTACTTATTCCCCCTGTCCCTATTGTTTTATACATACAACCTCCCGCTCTTTCAATAATGTATTGAAATTTTGTATACTTGCGTCTATATCTTGCTGCTCCACCTCTTCTGTTATCTGTTCTAGCCTTCTTTGTGCTACTTCTGTTTCAAAAAACTGTGTATATTTCCTGTGATTTACTTGAGTCCCATCTAATTATGTTTACAAATTTCCTCTCTTGTTTCTCAGATTGTGTATTCTGTAGTGTACTCTGTAGCTCTAATATGATAGGCATATGGTGAGATTCAATTCTTTCGCCTACAGCACATTTTTTTTTACCACCTCAAGCAACTCTGGCGAGAGCATATAATAGAAGTCTATAGTGCTATTGCCTCTTTCCGAGAAGAATGTATATGCATCGTCGAAATTTTCCATTGTCAATCCATTTAGGGGGGTCATATTGAAACTCGCACATAGTTCAATTAATTTTTTTTGCCGAAGTTGTTGATTATTGGGTCCTTGGACTTGCGTGCATATACATTCTGGTCATTGTCGAAAATAACATCATTTACATCCTCAGTCAAACCCCACTCCCCAATTCGTGCATTTAAATCCCCACCGATAATGTACAAAAATTCATTTCCTTGCTCCATCTGCGAACATATGTATTGTTCTATCATTTCCAGTGTACACGAAAAATCTTTATCAACATAAAACCTGCTATCTACTGGATGAACATACACACCGAAAAATAATATATCTTTTTCTCACACTGCAATAGAATTCTGCTCACTTTCACACATAATACATTTCTCAATATTAGTTTTTTAGCAGTTGAATATGATCTGTTAACTTTTTAGTCACTAATAGTAAAGTACCCTCCTGAAGGCCTACCCATCCGTGTATACTTTATCGCTGGCCAATACATGTGCAGAAAATCATGAAACTTTACATCGAAATCAAAATCCTTTAAAGTAAATGTTTCTGACAAACAACAACAAAAGTCAAAGGCAGTAACAAATTCAGTGAAATCAGGGTCCGATAATTTCTCGGCCAGCCCTTCCACATTCCAACATAAAAAGGACAATGTTTTAGCTTTCTCATTCCTCACTCTGACGCTCCTCTCATCCCTCGCTCTCTCATTCTCCTTTTTTGTCTCATCCTCTGTTCTTCCCTGTCCTCACTCCCTCTCTCACTCTCACACTCTCTCTCTCTCTCTCTCCTCCCCTCACTATTGTTTGGATCTGTTTTTGGACCGCCTTGGCCCGCCCATCATTTAGTACCCTTTTTTTCTCTTTTTTTGATGCATTTGAGTGTGTTTTTTTCTAGCTGTCTGTTTGAAGTAATTGTATTGTTTGCATTTGATCGTGGTGCCTGTTTCTTTATGGTTCGTGGCTCTTTTTTCCTTTCGCAACGTCTCTCATTCTGCCCTTCTCTCTCTCCTTCTCTTCCTCTGTCTTCCTACTGCTACGTGTGTGTATTATATCCTTTAGTGAGGTTTGTCGCATACTGAGTTTCGTGTGTGTTTCATCACTCTGACTGGCTCCCTCCCCCCCCCCCCCCCCTCCCCTCCCATCTCCCTCCCCCCCCCCCCCCCCGTCCCCTTTTCCGCTGACTGTCCCTCTATCGCTATGTGTGCCCTGTGTGTGACTAGCGGTATCGTTACACGAGTCCTGCACTCCCTCGATCAGTTCCGCTCCCTCTCTCTCTCCTATGTGTGTGACGGTCACCCGTTGCGTGTAATGCACCCCATCATTCGATGGTT
>JADBJO010032671.1:0-5000 GCA_016801955.1 Conus betulinus
GATTTTCTTTTTCTGTAAATCTTTGAATTTCAATTTTGATATTGCCAATGCTTCAGTGACAGTTCTATACTTTTTGTGTAAACCGAGACCTTTTAAAAAAAAAAAAAAATTCCGGCTATTTGCAAGGGGTGCCCATTTGGCTGCTTAATGCAATGAATCCTTGCACCTCATTTTTCATAATGTCTATGAACTGCAGGCACAGCAAGCAATTTTTTTCCACCCAAATCTGTTTTTGAATGCCTTATTTCACAATTTCATAACGAAAGGTCGATATCCTTCTTGGCTTGATTCGAATGATTTATGCATCGTTAATGCTTGCGCTCTTACCTTCTTTTGAACTTTTATTGAATGTGCTTAAAAACATAAAAAGAAATATTTCTGATATTGCATGATTATTCTTTGCAGTATGTCTAGTACTTGAGTGTGCGTGCGTGCGCGCGCGCGCGCGTGTGTGTGTGTGCGTGTGCGCGCGCGCGCGCGCGTGTGTGTGTGTGTGTGTGTGTATGTGTGTGTGTGTGTGTGAAAGCTCGATGTGTTAAAAGTGTGCATGTGTGATCATTGTATGTTTTCATAGATCGGTTCAGTCCTCGGAGAATAAATGGTGGAATAAAAGCAGCGAACTCGGGTAGATGTGTAAACCGATGTTCCCTTCTCTTTCCCTCTTCGTGCTGCCCTGTTACTGGAGTGTCTTAGTGCTGCAGTGTCGTGAAACGCATCTGATGACTAACGAAGACAGCTTTGAAATGTTTTGATCTGTCACATCCGTGAACCACCAGTGACCCAGCAGTCATGAACCACAAGTGACCCAGCAGTCATGAACCACCAGTGACCCAGCAGTCATGAACCACAAGTGACCCAGCAGTCGTGAACCACAAGTGACCCAGCAGTCGTGAACCACAAGTGACCCAGCAGTCATGAACCACAAGTGACCCAGCAGTCATGAACCACAAGTGACCCAGCAGTCATGAACCACCAATGACCCAGCAGTCATGAACCACAAGTGACCCAGCAGTCGTGAACCACAAGTGACCCAGCAGTCATGAACCACCAGTGACCCAGCAGTCATGAAACCACAAGTGACCCAGCAGTCGTGAACCACAAGTGACCCAGCAATCATGAACCACAAGTGACCCAGCAGTCGTGAACCACAAGTGACCCAGCAGTCATGAACCACCAGTGACCCAGCAGTCATGAACCACAAGTGACCCAGCAGTCATGAACCACAAGTGACCCAGCAGTCGTGAACCACAAGTGACCCAGCAGTCGTGACCACAAGTGACCCAGCAGTCGTGAACCACAAGTGACCCAGCAGTCGTCGTGAACCACAAGTGACCCAGCAGTCATGAACCACCAATGACCAGCAGTCGTGAACCACAAGTGACCCAGCAGTCATGAACCACCAATGACCCAGCAGTCTGCTTTCCACCGAGACAAATCCTGGGAACTTGCCGGTATCTCCAAATATCACCAAAGATGGGGCAGACTGGCCGAAAACTTCAGTTGCTTTTTTTTTTATTCTTGTATCAGACGCACCGAGCCCCTAAACCCTACAGCCATACATGAAAACAGGCAGAAAGTAGCATGCATAGGCACAGAGAGAGACAAACACAGGCACGCAGACACAGACACAGACAGACAGAGACAGACAGACAGACAGACACACACACACACACACACACACACACACACACACACACACACACACACACACACGCACACACGCACACACGCACGCACACACACGCGAGCGGCGAGGCGCGCGCGCGCAAGCAAGCAAGCAAGCACACATATATACATATACTCCTTCACAAAGAGTTCAACAACAATAACAGTGTGTTAAGATGAGGAAGCATAAGAACAGTAGCAGCGCTTGCTGCAATAAGAATAATCTGAGGGAAAACTGAGGGAGAAGAAGAAGAAGAAGAGAAGGAAGAAGAAGAAGAGGAGGAGGAGGAGAGGAGGAGGAGAGGGGGGAAGAAGAGGAGAAGCAGGAGGAGGAGGAGGAGAGGAGGAGGAGGAGGAGGAGGAGGAGGAGGAGAAGAAGAAGAAGAAGAAGAAGAAGAAGAAGAAGAAGAAGAAGAAGAGAAGAAGAAGAAGAGCAAGAACAAGAACAAGAAGAACAAGAAGAAGAACAAAAAACATCTGCATATAAGAATATAGGTTTCTGGATTCTGGATTCGACATTAGGAAAGTAGTTAGACTCAGAATCAAAAACTTACTTGGAGAATATTTCGACAGGGTCGTCCTGTCTTCAACAATGATGAAGACAGGGCGGCCCTGTCGAAATATCCTCCAAGTAAGAAACAAAAGTTTATTGCAGGATTCGTGGTAAAATAATGATATAATAAAGTTTATAAAAACCTTTTGATCAGTTTCCTCTCCAACGGATTCAACTACCACAAAAGTTTTTTTTTTTATAAACTTTATTATTTTTTCATTCTCCAAGTAAGTTTTTGATTCTGACTACTTTCCTAAGAACCATCTGTGGCTGCGCCCGTTGCTGCTGATAATGATGAGGAGGAGAAGAAAAGAAGGAGAAGAATATGAAGAAAAACGGGAAGACAGAAAGAAAGAAAGAAAGAAAGAAAAGAAAGAAAGAAAAAGGAATAACAAAAAGAACAGTGACAATAACAACTATAACAACAACGAGGACGACAACGACGAGACGACAACAACGACAACAGGGGGTGTCAGTAAACATGGTATCTAATCTTCGCCACTTTTTCCATTCACTCTCTCTCACCCACTGACACAGTCGCCAACACCATCATTTCGCCACAGCGCTACCGCAGTTCAACCATAATGTCAGTAGCAATTACTAACTTCGTAGAGAAGTTTCATTATTCCGGCTTCTCATATTTCATATCTTCAGAATCCTAGACAGCCATTGCTCACTTCATATGTCTGTCGTCGTCGTCGTCCTCGTTGTTGTCATCATCACATAAACAACACAAGTCACCATCATCACACTATTACTATCACCACATCATCACCACGACCATTATTATCATTCTCATCGTCGTCATATCATCATCTTACAACCACTCAAAAACAGTATCACCATAACTAATAATTAAGCAAAACCAAGGATAACTACATCAAATACGATAGCAACAGTTACTGTAGCAGCAGCAGCAGCAGCAGCAGCAGCAGCGGCAACAACAACAAAATCAACAAGAAAGCAGCAGCAGCAGCAGCAGCAGCAGCAGCAGCAGCAGCAGCAGCAGCAGCAGCAGCAGCAGCAGCAGCAGCAGGAACAACATTCTGCCCACCTGGCCCATCAGCATCTCCGTTCTCTACGTATCTGGGAAACTGAACAGTCTCATTCTGGCCTTGACCCTTATTGACGGCAGAATTGTCGCTGTCCCGATCCTCATGTCTCTCGCTGTCTTCAACTCGTTGCTGTTGCTCTGCGATGATCTGTTGACCTTGACCCGGCAGTGGCTGACCTTGATCTGGTTTTTGTTGCCCTGGGTGTTGCTGACCTTGTTCTGGTAGTTTCTGATCTCGGTCTTGCAGAGGCTGATCTTCCTTTTTCCGGGTTCCCACCTTGCAAATGATCGTGAACGCCTTTCTGTTCGCCTTGAACTTGCTGGAGCTTTTGCTCCATGTGCTGGATTTTATCTTGCTGCTGATGCATGTCTCCGTGGGCATCTCCTTTCTTGGCTGCTGCTTCCTGGAACTGAATGAAGTTGTCGTGCGCTTCTTGCGCCTTGTCTTTCATTTCTGTTTCTTCATTACTTTCGTCGATAGCGTGATTTCCGATTCCACCCCTATCGTCACTCTTGAGGGCGTCTTCGTCAGAATTGTCGTCATCATTGATGATGGCGGCGTCATCGTCATTATCATTGTCAAAATTATCACCGTTCCCAGTTTCTTTATCGTCATCGTCTTTGACACTTTTTTCTCTTGCAGGATCATTCATCGGTTCTGGAAACTTCTGACGACTTGGTTCATTAGGATTGTCGTTGTTGACGCTTTTTCATCTGAATCGGACATGTCGTCCTTAATCATCATCGTGTGTTCTCCAGGGCTCTGAGCATCCGCCTGTGCTTCAACGCCCTTTTCATGGATGTCCAGAGGTTGTTGATGCTGAAGATCGCCTTCATCCTTTGCATGATCAAGATCGACTTGGTCGATGACAGGTAACCCTCGAGATGGGCTCCCGCGCTCCTCTCGAGAGAGAGGCAGGTAGGACATCGACATGAATGTGAACAGGACTAACCAACACAAGAAAATGACGGACAGGATTTTCCCACACTGATAGGAACAGCGGAGCCTGGAAGGCATGGTGATGCCGGAGTGAAGATGGTGAAGACAATAAAGATAGGCTTGTCGTGCGCGCAGGAGCGACTGCCACCACTCTCATCACCAAGCAGCTCGGATGAAAAGAAGTGACATTGATCAACAGAAAAAGCTCGTGGAAGAGATGGGTGTGGTGGCGGGTGGCATGGCAACAGATGTGTGAAGAAATGGGAATGGGGGTGAGGAAGAGAAAGGCGGGGGGCTGAGCGGGGTCGTTGCAGCTGTTTCGGATCTCCCTTGTACATGTTTACATACTCCCATCTGAAAGAGGGGTGTGGGGGGCGGGGGTGGAAAGGGGGGGTGGGTGGATGAAAGAAGGTATGTGGCGGGGGGGAAGGCGAAGGGTGGGAGGCTAGAGAGGAGAGGAGAGGAGAGAGAGAGGAGGGAGGAAGGAGGGGGAGGGAGAGAGAGAGAGAGAGAGAGAGAGAGAGAGAGAGAGAGGAGAGAGAGAGAGAGAGACAGACAGACAGAGAGAGAGAGGCAGAGAGAGACGCGGTAGAGAGAATAAAATGAGGACAGAGATAGTCTTCGTCGTTCATGTGTTTACCAAGTCAGTCCAGTTTGGGAGATGAAAATAATCGCCGCCACCAACCTGAGTCTGCTCTATAACTAAATCATCATTCATTTCAAAATAGATACAACATTACAGAAAATATTGAGACTGAACTACAGCAGGCTAACGCTTTCAGTGTGTT
>JADBJO010032671.1:12500-15456 GCA_016801955.1 Conus betulinus
TAGAAAAGAACAACCCAACAATGAAATGAATAAACAAGTAACAGACAAGCGATCGCACGCATTCCTAGCAATCTGCCTGCCTGCCAACCTTCGGACATGCATTCATACATAAATAGATGAACGAGACCACACACGCCATGCCTTTTCTATCTACGGGCCTGGCCGACCGTCGTGTATGGCATTCATACATAGATACATGAAGACATTGAAGGACATTAAGCACTAATCTCAGCAGAAAGCCAAAGGTGCCTGAGAGAGAGAGAGAGAGAGAGAGAGATAGCGGAGAGAGAGAGGAGAGAGAGAGAGTGTGTGTGTTTGGTGTGTGTGTGTGTGTCAGAAAGAGAGAGAGATAGCAGAGAGAGAGAGAATGTGTCGTGTGTGTGGTGTGTGGTGTTGGTTGTGTGTGTGTGTGTGTGGTTGAGAGAGAGAGAGAGAGAGAGAGAGAGAGAGAGAAAGTATGTGTGTTGTGTGTGTGTGTTTGTGTGTTGGTGTGTGTGTGTGTGGTGTGTGTGAGAGAGAGATAGATGATAGAGGTAGAGAGTTGTGTGAGTGTGTGGTACGTGTGTGTGTTGTCTTGGAGTGTGTGTGTGTGTGTGGGTTTGTGTGTGTGTGTTGTGTGGTGTGTGTAGTGTGAGAGAGGAGAGAGAGAGGAGAGAGAGAGAGAGGTGGGGCGTGAGTGTGGACTTGGGAGAGTGGACGAAGAACATTGGACGGGGTGGGGAAAGTGGAGTAGGGGGAGGTGCCTGTTAAGACGACGACCTCTGCAACGGTAAGGTCACGTCCTCAGCACACGGAACGCGTCGCTTCCGGTGACGACAGTGACCAAGCCCTGTCAGGTCTTGAACCTAGGAAGACCGAAAAAAAAAACAACAAACAAAAAACAACCCTGCTGGTTGACACAAAAATGCCAGGTAACACACCAGCAATTCATATCTCAAGGCTGCGTATAACCATCTGAGTATAAATAGACAGGAACACTGGATTGTTTTCTCTGAATTTCTGTTTTATTATATCTGACTGTCAGCCTCACCCTCCCCGCTCTTTTTTTTTTTTTTTTTTTTTTTTTTTTTGTCATCAGCTCACTAAGATGCGTGCTAGTTGGTAACAACCAAACAGATTAAAATGAAACAGTAAACAAGTAGGGTAACTCTTGCTCCCATAACAAAACCTAACACAGAGTAACTTTTATTCAAGACTGGCACAACCTTTTAAATTGAATAAAGTCAGACAAATACAAAAACGAACAATCTGATAGTGGGGAAAAAAAAACAAGCGCATGGGCACCCACTATTAGATTGTTCGTTTTTTGTTTGTCTGACTTTATTCAAGTTTAAAGGCTGTGCCGATCTTGAATGAAAGTTACTCTGTGTAGGTTTGTTATGGGAGCAAAAGTTACCCCTACTTGTTTTTTGTTTACTGTTTACTTCCCTGCCTCATTTCATTTTGAATTGGATTAAAATTAAGTGAGTTGGTGTTATTCAGGAAACTGCACTTAGCATGAGCATAATTATGGTGACGGGTGAGCTTTATGACCAGAAAACGTGAACGTGGCAGGGGTAGTTTTTATGTATTCGTAGATACAAGCAGTGTCATTGATGAGAGGCCGATTAGAAATAATCAGGTAATTGAGGAAGGGAGGGAGGAGAAGGAGGGAGGGGGAGGGTTCCGTTATAGCTTGGTGTCGGGTTTAATTCTAGGGTATTTTTAGGACGATGGAGAGCCTCAAAAACGTTAGCATGGTGTATGAAAACCATCAGACGATGCAAATTCATATTTGACGTGTGTGGCATGTTGCAGTTTACGCACACACACACACACACACACACACACACACACACACCACACACCAGAGAGAGAGAGAGGCGAGAGAGATGAGAGAGAGAGAGAGAGAGAGAGAGAGAGAGCATCCAAAAAAAAAAAAAAAAAATTGACAACCCCTCTTTCTTCATATACACCTCGAAATAATACAAGGTGGTACCAAACAGGCATGTTTGAATGAATGGCACAGGACGACTTGGGGAAGCCTATGTGGCCCAAAGATGAACTGAAAATGAGCTTTGAGACCTGGACTCTCTGCCGTCGATAAGGCGTGGTTCATTCTTCTCACAGAGTGTGAACGTTGACATTAATTGATTTTAAACTTTGAGATCGTTCTATTTCTCATACCACTTACATGCACTGAACAGCGTTTTTTATTGCTATACCTAATTGTGGTGTGTGTGTCCACATTTCCCACACACCGTCTGATGAGATGTTCGTATGCGCTTTATGTCACGTTCGCGCGCCCTGTATGCATGTGTGTGTGTGTGTGTGTGTGTGTGTGTGTGTGTGTGTGTGTGTGTGTGTGTGTTCAATTATAAACAAAGCTTGCTCTTATGTCTTAAATTGAAGAAATAGGGAGAGTTAAGCGTGCATATCTGCAGTGGTAGATAATTCTGCCTAACTAATAGTATGTGCTTGAGTGGGTGAATGGGGAATAATAAATGCTTCTCAAAAGGAGCCTTCAGCGAAGCTGACCAGTACCGGTATCTGACCAGGAGTTATATGTTAGTGAGTTTCCTCCCCATTGGAGATTGTCTCCCCCTTGGAGACTATAGCTTGCTGAAGGCTCACTTTGAGAAGCATTTATCCCCCATTCATCCACTCAAACACAAACTGTTAGTTCGGCAGAATTATCTACCACTGCAGATATGAATGCTTATCTCCCCTTATTCTTCAATCTAAGACATAAGAGCAAGCTTTGTTTTATAATTGAAAACGGGTGCTGGTACTTATCCTTGGAATTTATCAGTTGATATATATATATATATATATATATATATATATATATATATATATATGACGGTCATTACAGATATGCAGATGAACGAAAGACAACTCAGATACGGAAACGCTTCCAATACTACACAGGTACACATGCTGCAAGCATCGAGCACAAAACAACCATTCAAACATC
>JADBJO010032672.1:0-15456 GCA_016801955.1 Conus betulinus
ATGGCGCAAAACTTCATAATGTGAAGCGTCATGTACAAAGTTACTCAACACAAAGATTCGCGAGGCGGTCGCGTCTACAGCAACTCGATACAAAACACCTATGATGCACATATTCTGAAAAGTGAATTTTTGTACTATTAGTATAGACCAATCAGGTCGCTAGTGACTTGATAACACACCCATTCATCACACTGATAGAAAATAACCAAACAAATTTACTAAGATTCTATTGGTGGTTTAAAAACAAAAAATCAAAAAAATACTGTATTAATGTTGTGACCGATCACAACGTACATTTCGGAAGTTTAAAGCCATTTGTTTTCATCCATTTCGTACAAGTGAAATAATCAACGCAGTTAAATTTTACTATCTGGAACAGATGACATTTAACCTGTGAAAAACTTCTGTCTCAAATAACTGCAACATCTGAAAGTTTTCTATACATTTCTTACAAGGCAATGATCAAAAACATTTTTTGTTTGCAATTTTCACTGCCTGACCAAAATTTTGATATCAGCTTCTCTCAACCACAATATGACAAACGGCATAGTTTGGAAAAAGGCTACCAACTGTATATATTCCTCTACTTTGATTTGTATAAGACATTTTCAGACGCAGTCTCTACTACTATTTTATGGGGCTGAAGTGATTTGAATAACTTTGTTACAATCCAAACATGGTTCTCTCTTGAGGGCACATAAGACCGTGTGGCGAAAGCTTGGCTGTGTCTGGAGTTGGCACTGTCTTCATCTGTCCGTGGGCAGGGGTGGGTGGGTCTGGGGGTATGCTTGACAGCTGGAGGGTGGTGTTTTTCGCCGGTAGGCTCTGCAGTCATGAAATACAGGCTGGGTGCACCACTGGGGATGCTACTTTAAGGCTGTATGAGTTGCATACTGTAGTCTGATTTACCTCTGCTCAGAGCAGTTATGTCCCCTGATAAAAATAACCTAATGGCAGTGGTGTACCTGCAACATGCCTGTACCCATCGATTAAATCCCAGCATCGGCCTCCAAGTCCTGGGAAAGGTCCAGTGACGGTGAGGAAAGACCCACTGACCACAGGGAAAGTCCTGTTGACAGTGGGAAGACTACAACTTTGGATTTCTCTCTCTTGAGGGCCCATTTGTCCTGCACGGTGGCCTGTACCCCATCATCAACACCGACACAGGCCCTCCAAGGGTGGTGCAGGACTGCTCTTATTCCAAGGCAGGTGAAAGACCCTTTGGTTCTCGGGTCCTCCCCTTTTTTTTTACACAGCTTTACCGGTGTTTTCTTTTTTATTTTTTTCTATTGGCGCCTCTTACGCCCTCGTGTTCCAATCTCCTGTTGAAATTACTTGGTTACAATAAATACATTTTTTCACATGGCATCAGTTTATTTTCTTTTCCTCTTTCCCACCTGAACCCCCTTTTTTTTATCTCCCTTTACACTCCTCCTTTTTTTTGGTTTTTTTGTTTTTTTTTTTTTTGGTTCCCTTCATTGTTTCTTACGATATTTCCCATTTTCGATTTACATTTCCCAAAGCACAATGCATTTCATGTTCACCTACCTCTATACACCATCACAGAAACCACCACAACTTTTCACTTCCCTTTATCCCTCACAATTTCTTACCAATCTTAGCTCAAAAAGTAACTCACAGCTTCCATCTGCATATCCTTACCATTCCCCTAGCATAAGAGCAAAACCTTTCCAGCTCCCACTCATTAACCCTTTCATTACGTATCCCTTCCCTTCCATAGAATAGCAATTTAACCATTTTCCCTATAATCGTCATTAAAACATGTCCTAGACTACCTTGTAACCATTTCCATAGATACACACCCCTTTTCCCCCTTTCCCCTTCTACATCGCACATAGAATTGGGCTGTGTCTGTAGGTAATACTACACACCTAAGGGGGGAGCAACTTTAGTCCAAGCCTAGATACCCTCACTTCCTCCTTCCCCTCCTACTCTCATCTTACTCAAATACATGACCCATCCTGTATTACTCCCTCATCTTCCTACCCCGCACCTCCCCTTTTCCCCCTCCCCCCCCTCCCTCCTTTCCTGATTTTCTATTCATATAATTTTCGCATCCCCCCTTTTTTCCTCACTTGATCAATTTTTCCCCCCCAGTTCTTTTTCCCTATAGCCTTGTCCTTCCTTTCCCCCTCCCTCTTTTCCATTCTTCTCCTATCTCTTCTCTTATCTTCCTTTACATCTTTCTTTTCCTAAACCAATATCCCCCCCTCCTCTTCCATTTCCTCGCTGCCTTCTTCTTTTTCATTCTGGTGGTTCCATCTTTTTTTCTCCTACCCCTTCTTTCTGCCCTTTCTTCCTACATTTTCTCCTTCTCTTCCTTTGACTCAAAGATTTTTCTTCAGGCCGGACTTTCTCTTCCCCTCTGAACCCTCTTTTTTTCTCTCCATTGCTGACATATGTTTTTCTCCTTACCCTTCCTTCTTTCCTCTCATCTCTAAAAAGACCTTTCACTCTTCCATTCCCTCTTTTTCTCCTCCTCCTACTTCCATTCTCTTCTTCTTCTTCTCTTCCTTCACGGGGGCCTCTTTTTTCTCAGTACCCCTTTCTTTTTCTTCCATCTCTCCATTCTTCCCTCTCTTCCTTTTCCAGGCAGCTTTTCGAATTACTTACGGACCTCACCGACTCCCTTTCTCCATTTTTCTTTCTTCCCATTTTCTAAAACCGTTAGGTTATTTCATTTCTTTATATCATCTGTCTTCCTCTTCCTACCTCTTCCCTGCCAATCCCCTTCCCCCCCTCTCTTTCCTAATCCCCCCTTCCTCTCTTTCATATCCCCCCAACTCAGGTCCTATGTCTTGTGCAATTCCTTCTCTCTTATTCTTACCTCTTTTTTTCCTACTTCCTCTCCTTAGAAAAAAAAGAAAGGGATAAGAAACCTTTTTCTAGCCTTTCTTTTTTCGAGGGAGTTTTCTCCTGGGAAAAAGGAGGACTTGTTATGTTCTTACTTTTCTTCCTTTTTTTTTCCCCTTTTCCTTATTCTTGTTCCTTTTTTTTTTTTTATCCTATTACTGTTTTTTCTTTTCTACTATTAATATCTATTCTATTACCTCCTTTTTTTTTTTTCCTTTCTTTTGTTTCTTTTTCCCACCCTCCCCCCCCCCCCCCCAGCCCGAGGGTTTTTCGTATAAGCGAGGAGACGTGAGGACAAAGCGTAAAGACAGAACAGACGGAGATTGATAAGGAGGCGAATTGATTAGTTGTATGAGTTTCTTAACACACAATAAAAAATTAAAAATGTATGGGGAGAGGAAGGGAGACGCGGGTTGGGATTATAAGCAACGTAAAATAATAATACCTTAAATGAAATGTACAGCGAACCGCCCAGAGAGGAGAACAACGGGGCAAACGAGGTACAAGACAAACATAAAACGCGTTCGACTCTTAGTGTCTTCTTCAGGTGAACAAGACGAACAAAAATAGACGAATGAACTTTAACGAAGCAAGGGCGGGTGCAGGGGGGAGTCAAACACTGGACGGCCCCTTGTAAAGTTGTTGGAAGGGGGGGAGAAGAAAAATGGGGGAGGAAGAAGAAGAAAAGTGTGCGTTGGGTGGAAAAGAGAAAGAGAGGAGAGAAAAGAAAAAAGAAGAGGGAAAGAGGGAGGAGGAGAAAAAAGGAAAAGAAGGATGAAAAAGTAAAAAAAAAAGAGGAGAAAAGAAGGGTAAAGAGAAAAAGTTAAAGAAAAGACAAAGACTGGGGGGACATACAGAAAAGGAGTTGGAAAAAAAAATAAAGAACAAACCAGGCAAAAAGAAGGACAATAACCCGGAGGGCAAGAAAAAGCGAGTCATGAAATGAAGAAAAGGGAGAAGTAAAGAGAAAAAAGAACGAAACAACACCCGTGAGTTTACGGACAGGAGGAAAGAACGCAGGACAGCTGTGGGGGGGGGGGGGGGGGGGGGGGGGACGGTGACAGTACTAGGAAAGTGTGCACACCCTAGTCTGTAGGTTTACTGAACGGAGCGTCCAATAACCCGGATGCCACTGTGGTGGCCTTCGCCGCTGCCCAGGTCACGAAGGGAAATGGACGTGGCCACAAGAATAACTGGGGGCTGAAAATTTCGGTCGGTAGTTGGAGGGGAGTTCGTGTTTGTTGTTGTTCTTATCTGTTTTTGCTTTTTATCATGTGGGTGGAATGGGATAAGATAAGAAAGATAATGTTGCTCTAATTAGCCCAGAAGTCGACGCTAAAGGACCCAAATAAACCGGAGAAGGTCAGAACCGTTAAAAGTCCACGAACAGGTCATTCATCACAACAAAAAAAAAATACAAGATCATCGTCTAAAAAAATCATCATAAACTTGTTAGTAAATCTTTCCACTGTAAAAATCCAGATCCGATGATAAAAAGTTAACCTCTTCAAAGAGGAACTCAAAGTCGCGTCGGCGGGAAACATCTCTGAACAAGGTTCATACCACTCTGCTGTAACATATGTTTGTGTCTCACATAGTGCAATATCCCAAAACAAACAAAAAGTAGGTTTCATTGTGAGTGCACATGACACGGAATGCACAAGGAGCTGCTCGACTCAACAAACAGGTAGCGAATGGGTAAAATCGAAGGCCCGGGTGGCAGGCCGGCACTGAAACTGTTTCAAATCTTTACGACCCCAGCCGAAGACCGGGAGGAACTCCTTTAAGTTTGGAACGGATCTGAAAGAGTTGTTATCCGGCTGTGTATTCCAATCCTCCTTACCCAGAGGCTCTTTACATAATCGTATTTTGGGATTTAAAATATGAGCAGGGGATAGGTGTGTTTGAAGTTTCGTCTCGCGGCATCTCCGGAATATGTTCTAACAGTATTTGAGAAGGAGCACCAGGGCAGTAGGCTGCACAGGCCACTCCATCTTCAGACTTGGAACCGTCAGTGAAAATTTTCTGATAGGATGGGAATTTTGAAACAGAGGTCAGCATACAACGCCTTGTATGCCAGAGAGCTGGTGGACTCTTTGCGAAAAGCTGCAAGATCAAAACGAATCTCTGGTGTGAAAAAGGTCCACGGAGGCTCACCTGGAAACTTGGAAAAATCGGACACAACTCCTAGGTCTAGACCTGCATTCCGTGCGTGAGGCTGCATACAAAGACCAAATGGAGGAATACAGTTAGGGGTTGTTTTTGAATTTGCTTTGGAACTGAGGGTCAAAGACACAGTCATAGGCAGGGTTTTCTGGTTCCAAGAACAGTCTGATATAGTAATTTAAAGACAGTTTCAGCCTGCGTTGGACAGTGAGGGTTCACCTGCCCTCTGCATACAGGCTGTACACAGGGGTGGTGCAGACTGCTCCAAGACAGAGACGAAGCCCTTGATGGTGGATAGGGTCCAAGAGTTTTAGATAAGACGGTCTTGCAGAGCCATACACAGCACAACCATAGTCCAGTTTGGAACGGACCAAGGCTCTGTAGAGGTGCAGCAAAGTTTCTTATCAGCGCCCCAGTCAGTGTGCGCTACGACCCGTAGAATATTCAGAGCTTTCTGGCAAGTAGTTTTGAGGTGTTTAATAAGGCTGAGAAAGTTGAGTTTTTGGGTCAAAAATAACTCCAAGGAATTTTGGCCTCTTTGACAGCTGGAATGGAAGATTTCCCTATTTTGATTTCAGGATCTGGAAAAAAAAACCTGACGAAAATGACTGATGAAACTGAAACTGGGCTACATATGTCCATTAAAACAAACACAACCAACTCACAGCTTCACTTTGTCTTCAGTCATTAAGGGAAACATGTCCAGTTGCAGCTTAAAGTAATGGAACAAACTGTAGAAGCATGAGACAAACTTAATTAATGTCTTAGAATCTTCATGCAGTTAACCAGTCCTTCGCATTAAACATCACGACTTTACTTTTGTTTTACTTTTTGACTTAGTGGACACTGAATATGTAGACTACTGATCGTTGTGTATGTGCGTGTGCCTGTGTGTGTGTGTGTGTGTGTGTGTGTGTACTGTGTGTGTGTGTGTGTGTGTGTGTGTGTGTGTGTGTGTGTGTTCTGTGTGCATGTGTGTGTGTGTGTATATATGTGTACACGTGTGTGTGTGTGCACGCATGCATCTATGTAAGTGTGTGTGTATCGTATGTGTGTGTGTGTGTGTGTGTGTGTGTGTGTGTGTGTGTGTGTGTGTGTGTGCAAGAGAGAGACAGAGAGGGAAAGTTTGTCACTGTAATGTGTGTATTGTCTTCCTGCACTGCTTTGTTAGGGAAGGTTTGTCACTGTAATGTGTGTATTGTCTTCCTGCACTGCTTTGTTAGGGAAGGTTTGTCACTGTAATGTGTGTATTTTTCAAATTTCATTTAAAACTAGCATGAGACCCTCCCTGCCATCAGTTTTTCAATAGAAATAAGGAGGCTGGACAGAGTGATGGGACATTGTTGGAGGTTGGTCTGTTTTTGTTTGTTTGTTTTCTTTTTTTTTTTCAATTGTTGCACTTTGTTTCCCCTTTCACCACTACTCTATATTACCTACTCAAATTTTTTTTAATTTATTATTTATTTAAATTTTCTATTTATTTAAAATTCATTCATTTTTTTATTAAAAAAAACATGCAAACAGGCTTTTTCTCCTTTGAGGGTTTGGTATTTTAGGAACCGATATTTTTATCCAAATGAAGATTAAAGAAAATATGCCTATGCATTGTGGAGAGAGCGTGTGCATGTATATCCCCTCTCTTCCATTCCCTTCTTATTCCCTTGCCCCCCCCCCCCCCCCCCCCTTCCACCCCCCCCCTCAGCACATACACACGCATGCATGTTCACACACACACACACACACACACACACACTGTTCTCTCCTCCTCCCTTTCACTCCTCCCACATACAAACACAAACTCTTTCCTTCCCCTCTCACTGTCTTCAGAAACTGTAATAGCTTGTGGACTCTTTAGCAGCCCAGCAGAGGTGAGTGGTAGAAACAACAGTTGGTTGTGGGGGTAGGGTGGAATGGTGTGGGGTGTATGGGCAGGAAGAGGATGGGATGTTCTGTTTAACATGTTTGTGTATCTATGGTTTCAGACTAATTTGTAGTATGTCTCTTAAACTGTCATTTTATGTATATTTTTCTAGTGTGCAGGTGACCAACAAGATGCAAAGAGGTCTTCAGATCAGGATATATAAGAGAGAGAGAGAGAGAGAGAGAGAGAGAGAGAGAGAGAGAGAGAGAGAGAGAGAGAGAGAGAGAGAGAGAGTGTATATGTGTGTGTGTGGTGCCGAGTGTGCATTTTCCCATGTCTCCCCCCCCCCCCCCCCCCCCAATCCTTTTGCATCCTCCCCCCATTTCTCATGCAGTCCCTCTTTCCCCTTCCCCATCCCATCCTACTCTCCACACCACTGTCCCCTCTTTTTTTTTTTTCTTTTTCTCTCTTATCAACAAATCCTGCACTCTTTGTTTTGAAATTCAGATTGCTGTTCAACTTACACACACACATGCACTGACTTGGGCTCTCTTCAGCACAGAATAACTTTCACATTAACTTCACTACAGAATCAAATTTTTACTTTATTGATAATGATATCAATACACTTGTCATAATATGTCCATGTGAAATTAAAAAAAACAGATGATCTTTTTTGCCTCCTGTCACAAAAATCATATCTTACAGGAGGCAGGTTTTGGGGAAAAAAATGAAAAAAAAAAAAAATCACATCTCAAATAAGGATATTTCCCAGCAAAATCTGGCAGCTATCCATCCCAAATAAAAACCCCATCCATCCCAAAATAAAAACTGATTTTCATGACCAAGTTTTTAGTTGTGCCTGGACTACCAGAAGGGAGACAACTAACTGTCAGTGCAGTGGCTTCACTGTACTCCTATTAACCTTGCACAAACTGCTTGTAATATCAGTACCAGCAGGTTATTGTGCATACACATGGACAGGATCTTTTGTCATGCCTTTTTCTTTCACGTGGGGTAATCCAAAGGATGTTCAGAGTTTGAAACTGACTTATCATCACAAAAAAAGTGAGTTTTCAGGAGGATACTTCAAATTAAAGTTGAAAACAATGTCAGCAAAAAGTTGTTGGCAGGTGCTACAGCAGCCAGTGTCATTTCAATGCTAACCAAACTTGCAAATGGGCTGTTGATGCTGTCACAGAGTTAATAGCAGGTGCTTTCAAATGGGCTGTTAATGCTGCCACAGAGTTAATAGCAGGTGCTTTCAAATGGGCTGTTAATGCTGCCACAGAGTTAATAGCAGGTGCTTTCAAATGGGCTGTTAATGCTGTCACAGAGTTAATAGCAGGTGCTTTCATAGAACTCACAGACTCAGTGAGTGGAGGGCCATGTAAGCTGTTCATTTTAGTTTGTAAAGTAATTTTAACTTTTTCATATGGGCATTTTTTTTTTTCTTCAACAGGGTCAGAGGAAAGTTGTGTACATGAATTTGGACACTTTTCAACTTTCATTTAAAACTAGTATTAGCCCTCCCTGTCATCAGTTTTGAACAGAAACCCCAAGTAATGAGTCTAGATGGAGTGACCGACCTTCTTATCGTTTTCTTGTTTGTTTTATTTTGAATTCTGATGCTGTTTCCCGGTGAATGAAGTATGCAAGTGTATGAAGTGTATTATTTTCCATTAACGATAGAATATGACATCCCCCCCCCCCCCCCCCCTCATCCCCCATCCCTTTCCACCTTGACTATTTTAAGTGAGAAGTGATAAGATCTACAGATAAGGGCCAATTGAACTATTTAACAAACACTTACAACTGAGTCAAAGAACAGAATAATTGTTTAAAATATATGGTAAAGGCAATGAAGTCGATCCATCAGTGTAACCATCAATACCCGAATGTCTTAGGAGCTCTCTTGTTCTTGGGCATTGAATCAGCAAATGACTGACATTTAAGGATTTCCCACACATACATTTAACATTATGACAATGTTTTGTTTTCAATGCGTTCAAACGGAATCTATGGATTAAGCTTTCAGTCTCCCTAGACGAGGAGGAGACTTGTTTGAACGTTTTCCCATTGTACCCATCACTAAATTTTATACAATTGTGATAATATTGAATGTCTGAGTTCATCAATGAGGTTTTAACTTTTTTGTCTTAACGTTGAAGTTATAATTGAAAAACATTCATTCAGATCTAAGGGAACTTTGAGTGGTATTGCGTAATTGATATTTTGAGCTGCTTTTCGTGCAAGCTGATCTACACGCTCGTTGGGCACTATACCACAATGAGAGGGGATCCAACAAAAAGTGACTGTAATGCTTGCATGGATAAAAGGTGAATAATGTGATGAATTTCAAATATCATATCAAGTCGGATTGAAGGACATGCAGACTTAATCGAGTAGATTGCTGCTTTTAGAATCAACACCTATTAAAATTTGTGAACTTTTTATTGGAAAATTTAAAATAAAATCTAACGATTTAAGTATAGCAAGTAATTCTGCACTGAATATCGATAACTGTTTACCAAGATAGAAGAGCTTTTGTACTTTGAGGCTAGGGATTATGAATGAAGGCTGCTCCCGTGTTATTATTTTCTAGCACTGAGCCATCTGTAAAAATTTTCAAATGATGATTGTACTTAGTTTCTAAATGAGTAAACAGATGTTCTTAAGATATGTGGACAATCCTTTTTTGAAACATCTGTATAATCAATATCAAAGGAGGCTTTACAGTGTTCCCATTTTGGAATAGGTGAATACGTGGGCTTTTGGGCTATGTTATTTTTATCTTTTTGGTATCCTTTAGAAGATCAGAGGAAAATGAGTAAATAGACCTTGCTGACTGTATGTTTTTGGCACGTTTTCCAAAATCCTTCTCTGATTTTAAACATACTTCTTCTGAGCAAAAATTGTTTTGTGAGAAGCTCTTTAAGACAAATTTTGAAGTAGAAGCTTTCCGAAGTTCTGAAAGGGGGCAAGATCCCTGCTTCATTATAGGTCCCTAAGTTAGATGTATGTGTGGGAACCCCCAGGGCAATTTTATACGCTTTGCAGTCAGTGCTCTGAAGTTTATTTAAAAGGTATTGAGGTGCATTAAAAAATACTTCTTGAGCGTAAGTTAGTCTAGAGCGAATAAGGCAGTTTGCTAAAATGGTTAATGATTTCGAATCCTGTCCCCAAGATTGTTTGCTAATTATTTTAAGGAAATTTAAGCTTTTTTTCTTGCTTTGTTTAAAATGTATTCAATATGAGTGTTCCAAGTTAATTTATTGCTTAAGATAACACCAAGAATTTAACACTTTTTGCATAGTTTAAAACAATGCCATCCAACGTAAAAGTAGGAGGAAGTTGTCCCTGGATCGTAACCAGAATTAAAAAGAATCATATTTTTTTTTCTGGGGAAAGAGAAAGGCCGTTCTCATTTAAAAAGTTATTGATCTTATTTAGTTCATGTTGATATTTTATTTTGATGTAATTCAGTGATCTTGATGATGATGTATTCTTTTTCATTGTCACTTTTGTCCATAGGCATATATCATCAGCAAATTGAGCCACTTCAATATCTTTAGAAAGACTGTTAGGAAGATCAGAAATTAAAATATTAAATAATATTGGAGAAATTACAGAACCTTGGGGTAAACCCATTTGTAAAGGTCTTGGGTTGGAATATGTATTTCCTATTTTTGTTTGAATGTGCCTACAGTGTAGAAAATCTTGAATAAAAATTGTACATATTCCCGCTGATTCCAATATTTGCGTGTGTGTGTGTGTGTGTGTGTGCGCGCACACAGCGCGCGCCGTGCATGTGTGTGAGTGTGTGTGTGTTCCCTCTTCCCCATCCTTTCTTATTATTCCTTTGTCTTCTTCTCCCCCTGCACACACAGACCCCCCCCCCCCCCCCCCCCCCCCCCACACACACACACACACACAAACACACACACACTGTTTTCTTCTGATCACCACTCCTCCAACACACACACACACACACACACACAACTGTCCTTCCCCTCTTACTTTCTTGCAAAACTCTAATATCTTTTGGACTCCTTAGCACCCAGCAGAGGTGGGTAGAAACAACAGTAAGTTGTGGGATAAGGTGGAATGGTGTTGGCTGCATGGGTGGAAGGGAGACGGGGTATTCTGTTAACATGTTGTTCTATTACATGGTTTCACATTAGCATGCAGCATGTCTCTAAAACTGTCAATTAATGTTTGATTTTCTGCTGAACACATTATCAAAAAGCTGCAAAGAAGTCTTCATTCAACTTTGTGTGTGTGTGTGTGTGTGTGTGTGTGTGTGTGTGTGTGTCCGTGTGTGCATGCGTGCGTGCGTGCATAAGTGCGTGCATGTGTGAGAGTTTATATGTGCTTGAGTATATGTGAGTTTATATGTACTAATGGTGCATGGTTTCCATCTCTCCCCCTACCCCCCCCACCCCCGTCCTCTCACATCCAACTGCACTCTTCCTCCCACTTCTTACCCAGTCCCTCTCTCCTCCCCCCCCCTCCCACTGCACCCTCCCCCCCACTGTCCCCCTTTTGTTTCTTTTTTCTCTCCTATGAACAACTCCTGCACTCTTTTTGACTGTTCTGAAATGTAAATTGCTCTTCAACAGAGGCACACATATGCACCGACTTAAGCTGTGCACAGCAAAGAATAATTTTCACATTAACATTGATATAGGACTAAATTTGTACTTTGACACTAATACCCTGATCATAAATTGTCCCTTGTGGGGAAAAAAATGATGATTTTTTTGCCTCCTGTCACAAAAATAATGTCTTAGAGGAGGTGTGGGTTTGAAAAAAAAAAAAAATTACAAAAAAAAACCCCTGAAATAAAGGTACCCTTTATCATGACAAGAGAAATGAACAAATGTGAGAGTAGTTCCCAGCAGAATTTGGCAGCTGTCCATCCCATAGGAATATGGATTTTTAAGAAAAAGTTTTGGGTTGTGTCTGACTGCCAGAAGGGAGACAACTAACTATCAGTGCAGTGGGCTTCACTGCACTCTCCATTAACTAGGCACAAACTGCTTGTACTATCAGTCTGAGCAGGTCATTGCCATGTACATTTGGAGACACTCTTTTTCCCTTTTTTTTTTCTTTCACTTGGGGGTGATCCTAAGAATTTGCAGTGTTTCAAACTGACTATTCCTCATGAAAAAAAAATGACTTTTTTTAGGGGGTACTTCAACTTAAAGTAAAAAAAAAAAAGAAAAGAATTATACAGCACATTGAATACACTCTTCCTACCCTGTACTCACTGTGACCATACTGACCATACTGTGTTTAAAAAAAATGTCAGTAAAACGTTGGCAAGTGTTTCAGCAGCCAGAGTCATTTCTAATACTAGGTGCTTCCAAAGGATTTACAGATCAACCAAAGAGCGTGGAAACCATGTAAACTATCCATTTTAGATGGGTATCGATTGAAGTTTTTCATGTGGGCATCACTTCTTCAATAGGGTCAGCAGAAAAGTTGTGTACTACATGAATTCTAAAATCTTTCAAATTTCATTTTAAAACTAGCCCTAGGCCCTCCCTGTTATTCAGTTTTGAACAAAAACACCCAAATGAGATTAGATGGAGAGATGGCACCTTCTTAGTATTCTTGCTTTTATTTTGTGTGTGTGTGCTTTTCATTTCAATTTTTTGTTTTGTTTTGGTTTGTTTTGGTTTTTTCATTCCTTTTAAACGCTTTGTCTCCCTTTTCACCATCACTCTTATTTACTTATTCTTTTCTTTAAGTCATGTTTTGTCCCATTAGAAATAATCTGCGATTCTTTCATGGCTTTTCTTTTTCTTAGTTTGGTATTTTATGAGCTAATATTCATCCAGCATGTACATTGAACACAAAGTCTTAAGTTTTCTGGTGGTTGTGTTGCTTGCAGGCTATGTTGATGTGAGTGTGTGCGTACATGCATGCATGTGTCTGTGAACGTGGGTGTGTGGTTGTGCGTGAGCATGCAAGCGCTCCCGCGTGGGTACACAAGCGTGTGTATGTGTGTGTATTGTTTGGTTGTGTAAAGCGCTTACAGCCCTAATTTTCAGACAACAGGCGCTATATAAATTGACATTATTATTATCATTTGGAAATGACTACCCTGGTAACCCTGATGTCCTTGATTTCCACACAATGCTATTTTTCATGTGATTTCAGTGTCCTGTCTCACACTGAGGGGAAGACAGGGGGACTGGAGGAGGGAAGAGTGAGAGGATGCTGCAGAAGGGGTGTGTAGATAAGGGGGGGGGGGGGGGGGGGGGGGGGGAGGGTGCTGACTGAGGCCATCCTTTGTGATGTGATGGAAAACACAAGTTGAAAATTCCACTGCTGTACCACTATAAATTAAGTCTTTGATTGTTAATTTGTTGCAATCTGTACACATTACAATAAGGATCTATATTATGTTTCTGAACTGAGTAGGATCCTCTAACTTCTTTTTTTTCCTGTACTCCATTACTTACTCCTTTTATCCTACCAACCTGTATCACCTTTGGTCCACTACACGTATATATCACTGGTTTTGGGAGTAGTGATATTTCATTGTAAGAGCTAGTTTAGAGGGTTTTCCCTTTGTTATGTTTTGTTTTGTTTTGAATGGAAGAATAACAGTTGTTCTTTTAAATTAGCATGATATTACTGTGTGCTGATTCTGACTGCTTAAATAGTGTCAAATATCTGGTGTTATGCTGGCTGAAAAGGATGTCCAACTTTTTGAAACATTGCTCTATGCTGCTTTTCTTAATATTTCTTTCAGCCTGCGTTGACCCCACCCTGACCCACCCCTCACACCCTTGTCACTCTATCCCCTTCCTTTCCTCCCTTCGGTCACAATCTTGCCATTCTCTTTAATATGCATGTGCGCACGTGCGCACACACACACACACACACACACACACACACACACAGTGACACACAGAGATACAATCCTTCTGATTGTGATCCAGCTCACTCTTTACCACCATCCCCCCCCACCATCTTTCCTCTTTTCTCTTTCTCCCCTCCCCCACCTTTCTCTGTCCTCTCTTCCCCACTCCTCTTTCATAAACTGTCATCCTCATGCTGACTGTCGGTCACATGTATGGTCATTTTGCCTTTTTAGCATCATAAAGAAGAGACAGACACATCCAGTAAAAACTGTTTTGTGTGTAACCAATATATTTTAAATGTACCTTCGTAGATGGAATATGTTGAGAGAAGAGACAGTCATATCCAGTAAGAACTGTTTTGTGTTGTTACACTGATATCATTTGAAATGTACCTTTGTAGATGGAACATGTCATTCTCATGTTGATAACTTTCCAACTAAACTAGCCGAGGTAAATTTGTGTGAAGCTAACACATCATTTTAAGTTCTGAAGTGTGTCTTCACCTAGACAGCCAAAGATATTCATAACAGGGACCTGTTCAGTTCATGTAACTTAACCTGGGTCTAGATTTTTTTTCATTTTTAAGTGTTTGCAGAGTTCCACAAGAGCTGGTAAGTTCAGACATATCTTTTCTTCACCCCCAAAACTGTAAGCGCTGAAATGGGGTATAAGTGGATTGCAACAGCCATTGTTGCTCAACCTGCTGTCACCTGTCATCACCTGCAGTGACCCTTATGTTGGTGGACACCTGACCCTGTTTTGCACTGGCATACCTAGTGCATTGCAACTGCAACTTTTCTCTTTTGGAGAGAGAGGGGGGGGGGGGGGGGGGGGGGGGGGATAAATCTGATAAATCTGATTAACAAACAAAAAAAAAAAGCTTTCTTGTCATATGTCAGATTTTGATATTTTTTTTGTACAATCTCCATTTTTTTCTTTTTGCTTTCTGGTGGTGTGTTTGTTCTTTGATCTGGACACATTCCTACCAAACATGTTTAGAGTACAAGCCTGAACAAAACAATGACCACCCCAATCAGTTATCCACACTTCCTCAGCCCATTACCCCGGCCTGCAGTTGTTACTCAGCATAGCAAAAACAAAAACACGAGCGAGGACATGTCGGATAAAAGTTTTCCCCGAGTTTGTTTGAAAATCAAAAAAAATAAAGGGAAAATTGGACGTGGCACATCCTCACACATTTCAAGATTACACAAAACCTCCTCTCTTTCTGTTATGTGCTCGAATTAGGCTAAGTTGTTTTGATGCAATGCCACAAATCCTGATCCTGAAATGACCAACAAACAATCACGAGTCCTCAGCGAAAAAGTGTGTGTATGTGTGTGTGTGTGTGTGTGTATATATATATTTTTTTTTTTTTAACATGAAAAATTACTAATAAAATAAGGTTCTTATGGAATTTCAGGCCATGTATTAAATTGGATCAAGGATTTTTTCAAAGAATAGAACTCAGCGAGTTAAAGCTGGGGCTACCTATTCTAGTAAAACATTGGTGAAGAGTGAATTCCGCAAGGTAGTATTCTTGGCCCTATATTATTCACAATTTTTATAAATGATTTACCTCAATCATTACACAGTTTTCTGTAAGATTTTTTGCTGATGATACAAAAATTTATAATACTTCAGAACATCATGAATTGTTACAAATGGATATTGATA
>JADBJO010032673.1:0-7500 GCA_016801955.1 Conus betulinus
CCACATCCTTTTAGTGAATGACAGTCATGCCTACAGCAATCACCGCCATCCCACTGAAATCACCAGCAGCGTAAAGACACGCAACTATCCTTAGAAGAAAAAGAATAAGAAAAAAAAAGAAAAAAGAGAGAGAGAGAGAGAGAGAGAGAGAGAGAGAGAGAGAGAGAGAGAGAGAGAGAGAGATCCTTGTTAACATCTATATCACACTTACCATCACCCTAATGCGGTCGACAGCATCAGAAAGGTATCTTCAAAATCCTAATCATCAACGTTATCACCAGAATCCTAACCAATCCGCCTTCATTCCAAAACGACACTAGAATAGCAGTTTTCTTAAGGGATCACCTACATCCTAAAAGAAACCGTCAGCATCCTTCGTCAATCATCAAGGACATAGAAAGACGTCCAGAATCCCTCTGAGGACATCTCGAACACCGCAAACACCACCATCATGGCCTTCAGAGTTACCACCTGTGCACATTGTCTACAGTCGAGAAACCAGCAAAGCTTCAGAGAATTTTGGGACGCTATCATCAAAAGCAGGGTTCATAAAAATTCCCAAGCAAGATATTCGGTGACTTTTTAAGGACTTTTTAGCGACTTGTAGTCTCAAATTTAATGAGTGTGATACTCAAGATGTAAGCCTCTATGCAGACATTGGTGACTTCATACAGTCACCTCATTGGAATCCGGTTGGTAGCAGATAAAAAGAAAGCGGACGCTTTGGCAAATACGAAATGAACTCAGCTCCCCCCCCCCCCCCCCCCCCCCCCGCCCCCAATTTATTAGGAGTTCGCGTCAAAGTCCTAGTTTACAGACCTTAGCTTGTGTCGACGTTATTGATTGACACTCTCATGGAGAGATCAGCTTTTCCTCGTGACAGCACGAATCAACGAGACTGACACATAGAATAGAGGGGTGGAGTGGGGGTTGGGGCTATAAACCAAGAAATTGCCTGAATTCGCTGTGTCATTTCGTAATTTTCTCAGTGAAATATAGATCGCTTCATAAACATTTTCAAGTGCTCTTGGGTATTTATAAGCACTACAGTTCAAATTTGAAGGACTATTTCAATCATTGAAGATGGGCCATCGAAATTACAAGAGCTTGTATGAACCCTGTAAGGGATTTTCACCAACCCACCATCGCAAAGATATTAGATCAACGTCCTGAAAAAAAAGAAACCAGACCAACGTCTTCAGGGAAATCACACCACCATAAAAAAAAAATGAAGAGCAGGATCCTAAACGAATCAGATTGGGAGCCTAAAGAGTTCACGCCATCATTTTAAAGGAATCACGCCATCATCTTGGAAGGAATCTGAAACATTATAATGAAACAATGAAACAAGAATCAATAACATCCTAAATGACTCAGTTCCTTCTGTATCACACCTGCAAAAAAATAATAATAAATAATAAACAAAAGAAAACTGAGGCTTGCTTTCGAAGTTGATAGACGTTTGTCTTCTTGTTTTTTTGCGTTTTCTCGGCAGTGAGGGAGGGGGGGGGGGGAGGGACGGGAAAAGGAAGGAGGAGGAGGATGTCATGGCTTGTGTGTATGTAAGTGAGGGAAGGTGGTGTGCGAGTGTATGGAAGTGCGGGCATGCTTGGGTATGTGTGCGTAGAAGATGGCAAGGAGAGGTATGGAGGTGAGGGAGATGGGGGGGGGAAGGGGGGAGGGGAAGTGAGAGAGGAATCCTCCATGTTCTGTAGGACATGTATAAAAACATGCGTGCGCACGTGTGCGGTGACTTCTTACAGATCCAGGCTTACCACAAGCCAACAGAATGCACCAAAGCCAGACGAATAGAATCGGGCAGCAGTAAATTGCCTATCCAGTTCCGCAGATTCCCCCTGTGGAGCGTAAACTGCCTCCGTTTCTGATCGCTGCTAGAGCTAATAAACCGATATTTAGGAGAAAATGACTTCAATGTATACAGGCATGAATGGACCAGATATCTTCGGGGGGAAAACATGGAACGTAAAGATGGTCGACATCCAAGATGGCTGACATTCTAAGGCCCATCCAAGTCGACAAACAACATGAGACACGAAATGGATCAAGGAAAATCATGCGTTTAGTGTTCAGGAAAGTCTTCAACCCCCAATGAATCCCCCCCCCCCCCCCCCCCCCCCCCCGCACACACACACACATCTCCCCTCCCGTCTTTCTGCCCCTTCCATCAATAGCATTCCCTTCTGTACCCCTACGGTCTCACCTCCTCTTTCCCCTCTCAAGAATTCGCTCAAACATCGTTCTAAGGGATCCGTCTCTCTACAGTTGACCATATACATGTGCATCCTTCTTCCTCATCTCCTTTTCTGTTCCTTCCTTCACCCTTCCCCACCCCCTCCTAAACCTCTTGTTCTTTGGGCAATACGCCAAGGACAACTCAGGAAATAGCAAGCCGTCCATGTTGCTCCGATGTCACCCTCATTCGTCTTTGCGCGAACATATTTCTCGGTGTGCGACACATCATTCATTCTTTACATAGGAAGGGAGAGTAAGAAGGTGGGGGAAGGAGGGGGGGGGGGGGAGCAGGATCGGGGTGGATGGGGATCTTAGAATTTCATCATTTATCGCAAAAAAAAAAAAAACCATATACGACGTCATTCATTAAATACGAGAAGGAAGGAACTCATTAAATTTCGTCGTTGACGTCAGTGTACCTTTCTCTCTCTTACCCATACAGACATTCCGTTAAAGATAAGAAGGGATGGAATCTCACTACACATCACCACTCACACGCACAAGCGCTCGCGCGCGCGCGCGCGCACACACACACACACACACACACACACACACACACACACCGCACGCGCATTTCTCTCTCTGCAACAGGCAGGAAGGAAAAGGGGGATGGTAGGGAGGAGAATTTCAAAGGGGGACCCGTGGGTGAGAAGTAGGAAGTGGGGAGGGGGGAGAGGGTGGTTCACCCCTTTAAAAACACCCCCTCCCCCCCACCCCAACTCCATCCGGTCCCTCTATGTGATTGTCGGTTCAGTTCACAGGCACAAGTGACTTCCATGTTGGGGCGGGCGTCTTTAACTCATAGTGAACATACAGGACAGCTGCTGTCCCTGACGTGACTAAAACTGATATAAATCAGGTGGGATTCAAAGAAAAATGAGCAAAAAAGAAAAAGGAGGAACATGGGCGGGAAAGACAAGAAAGTTAACCACATTAAAAAAAAAAAAAAAGGAAAAAAAAAAAAAGAAGAAAAACAACACAGCAGGCGAACAGTATTGACCCAAACTTCACCAGCTTAACGATTCTTTTGGCAAAGAGAGAGAGAGACAGACAGACAGAGAGACAGAGGGACAAGGAGAGAAGGGGTGGAGAGGGGGGATGAGGGGAGTAAAAACTTCGATACACAGGGCTTAGGGATAAAGATTTCAGGCTGTGTCTGGTCTTCCAATCTGCCTTTACTGTGCAACTATACTCGACTAAACACACACACACACACACACACACACACACACAGAGGCAGACAGAGACAGACAGACGGACACAGACAGAAAATCAAAGACAAAGACAGACAGACGAACACAAAGACAAGAAAGAGAAAGACAGACGCAGAAAGAGACAGACACTGAGAGAGACAGAGACAGGCAGAGAGACAGATAGACAGGCAGACAGACAGACAGACAGAGACAGGCACGCGGACACACACAGACAGACAAAGACAGAGACAGACAGACGGACACAGACAGACAGACAAAGACAAACAGGCATAGAGACAGACACTGAGAGAGAGAGAGAGAGAGAGAGAGAGGCAGACAGAACAGTCAGACAGACAGGCAGAGACAGACGGACTCAGACAGACAAACAAAGAGAGACAGACAGACAAAGACAGAGACAGACAGACATAGAAAGATAGAGAGACACTGAGAGATACAGACAGACAGACAGACAGACAGACAGACAGACAGACAGACAAGCCAACACATGCAGACACACAAACAGAATGAGAAACAGGCATTCAGCCACACATAGGGGGCAGTCGGGGGACGACTTGGAAAGTAGAAACAACAACAATGGCGACTAATTCCAAATGTTGTTGATACCATCATCGCTGTGTTTAGGATCCAGAAAGCAAGAAATAACCCCAAACCTGAACCTGTTTATTCGGCCAGTGCGCGAGGGTCAGTCAGTCACAGTGGTTCGAATGAACAGAGAATAGTCTTCTCGTCGACTTTTTATATTTTGGGGGAGTACTTAGAGGTACTTATCGCTTTTTCTTTTTATTCAAAGCCCCAATACATCTTTTTTTTTTTCTCTCCAGATAATAAGTATCCCTGTTATGTATCTCACCCATCTCTATAAAAACAAACAAACAAACAAAACAAACAAGAGAAAACAGGTGGGGGACTCTCTCTCTCTCTCTCTCTCTCTCTCTCTGCGTACGTGCCACACACGCGTCTTCAAATTGCCCTTGCAGCGTACAACTCTTGAGATGTGGAGAAAGACCGAACTGACGCAGCAGACGGTACAATATACAGTTACTTTCTTTGTTTCTTTTTTTTTTTTTTTTCTTCTTTTTTTTTTTTTTTTTTTTTTTTTTTTTTTTTCTTTTCTTTCACAACCTGTCTTGAGGCGCATTCGAAAATTCCGGGTGGACAAAGTCAACAATGATGAGGAGTTGTTGGGTGGCGATGAGCAGCAACAAGACAAGCAAGACCAGTTACCCGACACCGTGAATCCGCGAACAGGACACACCCATACTACTCCCTTGGGATCGTTCGGATTGTTTCTTCTGTCAGTGTTTGTCCGAGGCATATTCTCCAAGAGTCAATCTTCTGTTGTGTCAAACGTAAAAAAAAGTCATTTTCTCCATACTTACTTCAAAACATCCAACAAACTGAAGTCTCAACTCAGGAAAGAAAATTATATGTTGATTGTTTCTACTGCCAATGTTGTCCGAGGCATATTTCTCCAAGATAGATGTCAATGTTCTGTTATGTCAAACGTAAAAAAAAATTCATTTCTCCATACTCACTTCAACACTTTTAACAAACTGAGGTCTCAACTCCTGCAAGAAATTTATAGGTTAAATCCCATAGGCTAAGGATCGTTTGGGCGTGGCATGATAGAAGATGGAGCCTATTCATCTCCTTCTGTCACCTTCAGCTTTCCCTGACGTGAATGAGGCAGCCATTTACTACTGGATGGACATGTAGGGGTTTCAAGCCGTGCAAAATCCAGCCCCATGAGAGGTTCGAACTCACGGCGATCCATTCCAGAAGCAAATGCTCTCGCTATTCGATTATGGCCACCACGTGCACGTGCCAGATTTTTGTAGTTATTGATGCCGTATTATCTAAATCACTGATTTACAAGTTGACGTCCCAGTAAGATTCAGCAAGGTGGCCACAACAAACATTCTTATCTAAATGTTAAGGCCAGTCGATGGCGAAGGCGTTATCAGAGGCCTACCCCAAACGTGGTGGTGAAGTGTTGATTTTGTTTATTTGCACATCATGTGCGAGCCTACGAGTTCCAAATTCAAGATAGACCGTAAGCCGTTCCGAGGCTGTCTTGTGTTAAATCAAGGTATGACTTCAACATCCACAAAGTCTGCTGTTCAAACTTCAGCAAAACTGCAACAACTCCTATATGACACACACACACACCCCCTCCCCCCGCCCGCTACCCGTGGTGACTGGGCTATCATTATGCATCGCCCTCCCCCTTCCCCCCATTTGTGCTTCTTTTTTCTTTTTTTTTCTTCCCTGGTGCTTCAAAATCGATTGCCTTGCATCTCCTTAGAATTTTTTGATTGTCAGATTGTTCTAAACATGCTCTTCCCCGCACACCCACGTTTTGCCTCTTCGTCCCTCTCTCCCTCTCGCCCTCTCTATCAACCTTCCCTGCACTCCTTTCGCTCCTGCGTCTCTCTCTCTCTCTTCTCTCTCTCTCTCTCTCTCTCTGCTCTCTCTTCTCTCTCTCTCTCTCTCTCTCTCTCTCTCTCTCTCTCTCTCTCTCATTTTACTTCTTTTTTTTCTTCTTTTTTTTTCCCCCGTATCGTATTGTGGTTTCTAGTCACTTTTTTTTGCATGTTTTTTTTGTTGCCTTATCTTACTTTGCATTGCTGACCCTACTCAGGGCGAGGACTGGATGTAAAAAAAGCACATCAGTGCTTATCTATTATCCTCGTAAATACAGAATTTTGTCTTCTTGTCTTGTCTTTCTTGTCTTGTCTGTCTGTCTGTCTGTCTGTCTCTCTCTCTCTCACTCTCACTCTGTGGTGTGTGTGTGTGTGTGTGTGTGTGTGTGTGTGTGTGTGTGTGTGTGTGTGAGACGAACATTGCAAACACCATAACCAACTCGAGTGTGGCTCGAAGCCCATCATATAATTGCCATTTTCATGGAAACGACATAAAAGCGGACAGGGATACAAATTCATACGGCCATGTATAGTTGTTAAAGAGGTTATGTAATACTTTAGTGTCAAGAATTATGTTAATAACGTAATTTACTAAAACATCAAACAAACAAGATGAATGAAGACACGTCAATTTATGCTTAAGTACGTCCCAAATGATTTTGTTAAAGCTAAGGCCACACAAAATAAGAATTTCCGTCTTGGTGTCTGTTCCCCACCCCCCACCCCCCACACCCCACCGCCCCCTCCCTCCCCAATCCACCCCCAATCCCCTTCTCTCTTTCTCTGTGTCTGTCTCGCTCGCTTGCTCACTCGAAAAAAAATGTGATCATTTAATTGGTTGTCGTTGACAGGCATACGTGTCTACGAGCAGAATCACAATTCCTTTGTGCAGATGAAATGGACATGGAGGCCGTCAGTAATGTCAGTCAATCTGGTAGAGAGAGAGAGAGAGAGAGAGAGAGAGAGAGACAGACAGACAGACAGACAGACAGACAGACAGACAGACAGAGAGGTGTGACATCAAAATATAACAAACAAACAACCCTAGCAATGTATAACGGGAAAGAGAGAGAGAGAGAGAGAGACAGACAGACAGACAGGTGTGGCATCAAACAATAATAAAGCAAATAGTCATAGCAATGTATAACGGGAAAGAGAGAGAGAGAGGAGAGAGAGAGAGAGAGAGAGAGATTCACTTAGATATACACGCCAGTCCTTTATACCCATACCTCCCCTATACAATCACACACACGCACGAACGCATGCGCGCGCGCACGCACGCACGCACGCACACACGCACGCACACCACACACACACACACACACACACACACACACACACACACACACACACAACACACACATGCGCACGCAAACACACAGATGATGAAACGGTGATGATGAAGATGGTGACACAACGTGTGCGGCTGCGCAGCGTTTGCAGTGAAGGTGGACCACGGCTCCTTCTCCTGGGGCAAGGCTCCCCCAACCCTAAAACAGTATGACTTCCATCCACACTGTCTGTCTCTGTCTGTCCGTCTGTCTGTCTGTCCACAACTCTCTGTAGTTCTTTTCCACTTCGTCTCGTGTCTGTCTGCGTGCCCGCCTGCC
>JADBJO010032673.1:12500-15454 GCA_016801955.1 Conus betulinus
TGCAGAAGTGTCAGATTTAAACACAAGTTTTATTCCCCTGTCCATTGATTTCTTGAACCGAGAAGATGTTTAATTGAAATCCAAATTCCTCTATATGAATGTATGTCATATGTGAGAAATGGGTAATGTGGCTAAATTATTGTTTATTTGCTGTGAATGTGTGTGACCACAAATTAATTTCTCAAATTGAGATAATAAAGTTTACTTGACTTGACTTGACTTGACTTGATGTGTCCAGGGCTCTGTGTGTCTGTATGTTCAGGGTTCTCCCTCTATATGTCCAGGGCTCTGTGTCTCTATATGTCCAGGGCTCTGTGTCTATATGTTCAGGGTTCTGTGTCAATATTCCAGGGTTCTGTGGCCTACGTGGCTCAGCAGGCGTGGATCCAGAACGCCACAGTGAGGGACAACATCCTGTTCAGCAGGACGTACCGTCAGGACAGGTACCACACGGTGCTCGCAGCCTGCCAGCTGGAACGAGATCTCCAAATTCTGGCAGCTGGAGACATGACGGAGATAGGAGAGAAGGTGACGTCTATGTAATAACAGACAGACAGACATAAGTGCGTGACGTCATGGTGACAGACATAAGCACGTAACGTCATGGTGATTGCTAAAATTGTTGCGATTTGGTAAATTGTAACCTTATGAAAAATAATTTGTGAGATTTAAAAGGGAACATCATATTGACATGATTATGATCATATTTACTTCACAGATGAGTAATAAAACAAGAGAGAATAAAATGCGTAAAAGCTTTACTTATAGATTAAAACAGAATTAATTATTAACGTGTATCTTAGGAGAGATATTGTCTAAAAAAAAAATAAAAAAAAAGGGGGGGGGGGACGGTTTGTCAAACTAACAAAACGAATAAGACTGGAATATTACAAACGTTAAAAATAGAAATATTGTGGTTACGTTTTGAAATACATATTACACAGACAAAATTAAGCCCCCCCCCCCCCCCCCCCCCCCCCCCCCCCACCACCACAAAAAAAAAAAAAAAAAACAACACCACCAACAACAACAAACAACAACAACCAAAACCAAACAAACAAACAAAACTGTCAAAGTGGCGTAATGGTGACGGCAGAAATGGGCGGTGACGTCAAATTGGTATTATGATTACAGGAATAAGACGAAGACCGTTACCATAAATGTTAACGTTGATAATGGCGTAAAAAATAAACAGAGTTTGGGAAGGGATCTGAATCGTGAGGCACCACGCTACACACACATTTTTAAACAGTTTTTAATTCTGCATCATTGTCAGTGTTTCACTACAGGGTATGTGATTTGATCTACAAACTGTCTCAAATGTTTCTGTTGAAACAGAATCTCAAAGTGTTATTGTTATTCATAAACTGTCTTAGAATGTCATTTATTTTAAAAAATTTTCTGCCTGATACTGAGTATTACATTGTATTCACAGCAATTTTTGTTTATTTTTTTGCATTTTCCGTAATGTACAAGGTATTTGGGGGCTCGGAATAAGGAAAAAAAAGTACTTTTTCAATATGAGAAGTTGTAAATGAGGAAAATGGAGTTGACACCTATGGAATAATGAAGGGAAGAATGTAACAGTATTATGAAAAAGGATAATTATGAGTACGAGAACAGCAGAAAATGCTGTATTGTCATCGTTAAGAACAATGACCGTTGGGAAGAAAACGACGTATTGAAAAATAAATGGCGGCTGGAAAGAACGCATCCTGTCTTCGGAGGGTTGATTTTTCAGACATTATAATGATAATACCAATGATAGGGAGACGAGAGTCACGACAGTGACCTTGGAAGAGTTGTGATGACGCGCAAGGAGCATTTCTGCAAGTCATAAAGTTGATCATGATATTGATAATCAGTACTGTTGCAACATTAATGAGAATTATGACGTGTCACAAAATTTGAATGTGTGTTGGCGTTGAAGTTTTGTAATGGTGAACTAAATAATAATTTCAGAGCCACAGAATGAAACATGGCACCCGCATTTTTTTCTTTGAAAATTCAGTTGATGCGCGCTCACTAAAGTTCTGATTAACCCAAGGAAAAAAAATAATGATGAGTGTCCTTTTAATTGAATTAATCAAAAATGCAGCAATACCACAGTCCATTTGTGGGAGTTAGAACCAGACCTCAGTCCTCACTGACCCATGGAGACTGTCATCCTCTCTGTCCCTTGCAGGGAATCAACCTGAGTGGCGGTCAGAAGCAGCGCGTGAGCCTGGCACGTGCAGTGTACAGTGACAGTGACGTGTATCTGCTGGATGACCCCCTCTCTGCCGTGGACAGTCACGTGGGCAAGGCGCTCTTCAGTGACGTCATTGGGGCTAAGGGCTGCTTCAGAAGAAGGTCAGGGCCGATGTAAACTGACCTCGACTTTTAGAGTAATACCGTGCGTGTTGGCTCTACCTGCCTTTGAAAATGATGCCCTACATGTTATCTACTTTGATTATATACAAAGAAAGGGTCTATAGTAATATACAAGTGATTAAACTGGCTATACAAACCGCCATACTACCACCATTTCCCTTCATGACAAAGAAAGGTGCATTGTTCTTGTGGGCATGATGAAAGATAGAGGTGATTTTAACAAAGTGTGACAACATAACATCTGTGTGCTCTCTCTCTCTCTCTCTCTCTCTCTCTCTCTCTCTCTCTCTCTCTCTCTCTCTCTCTCTCTCTCTCTCTCTGTATATCTATCTCTGTCTCATTTTGTTGATAATAAAATTACAGTATAACCGTCTGTAATATAGAAAATCGAGTCGGAAGCAGTTTAATACGTCCCATAAACTGCCCTGAAAGCCCTTAGCAACATCATGCTAATAATGCATCTGATTTGCATAGAAGTGATCACGCTCTAAATTACCTGACTTTTCTTTATGACGTCAGACGCGTGTGCTGGTTACACACGGGTGCACTGGCTCCCCCTGGTGGAATGAAATCATCGTGTT
>JADBJO010032674.1:5000-15452 GCA_016801955.1 Conus betulinus
TGAACAAATGGTCGGGGGTATTAGATCAGCTCCTGAGAGACATGCTTGGGTGTACTAGATCTCTTTCTGAACTGCACATATTGGTTCGTGTGGGGTAAATAATAGTGGGGCTTCTGAAAGAAACGAGGCGGGGGTACCGAGATCCTCTCTTCGGTCAGGGGAAATGATGGGGATAGCAGATTCTTTTTTTCCTGAGAGAAGTGTTCTGGGACAGAAGAGTAGGAACTCGCTCCGTCGTGGACACGTGGAATAAGTTATGTGGTGTGGCAATCCGCTGAGTGGAGGGTTTCTGTGCCTTGACAGAAGAGTACGTGCACGGGATCAGTCCTTACAGAGTCTGGGATGGTCACCTATAAGGATTAACGGCACAGAACCGATAGCTTCATCTACTGGCCTTCCGGCAGACCCTTTTAATTGGATGCAACGGAACGATAGGTGATCTCTAGTTGAACTCACATCGAGCATATGTTTTGACATAATCGCTAGACATCTAAGGCCACAACTATTTGTGAGGTGGTGGTGAGATCATGTAGATCCTATCGGTATAGCACGAAATCCCGCCAACGTGTACATAGCAAGTCTGGAAACCATGATCTCCAAGTTCTACCAACAAACATGCCAAACCAAAAAACAAAAATAACACATAACAAAGACACTAAAATGGTGCGACTTGTTTTGCGATTAGAAATGGGGGGGCGGGGGGAGGTTCGGGAAAATAGGATCAGGGCGAAGGCAAGCTAAGGAATGCATAAAGAAAATCAAAGACCTGGAAAAGATCTGGTGGTCATGGAGTTGGCAAACGTTGTTGACTGAAGAAAGCGTAGGAGATCGAAGCATATTTTTTGTGTTCCGCGGTGAACATGTATAGGGAATGTGGGTGCGGAAACGATGGCTACGGCATCTTGAGGTTGACAAAAAAAATAACATTAGTTCATATTTTATGTCGTGGAGAATCTCGGTCTGACGTAATAGGGGGCTAGAATATGTGAGTTTTATCTGTGAGGTGGTTGGTGGGTGACTTGTATTTGTAGAGTATCTTTGCGTAAAATAATAAGGTTAAGGGGCAATGAGTGTGTGTAGTTTTCGCGGGTGTTGGTGGTACTAGAAGTTTTGGATGACGTTTTCTGTTACATCTCCGATAAGGTGAAAAATGCTGGGTAGGATCTGCCGGGTGCTAAAGTATTGTTGTTGTAGGACTTTCTCTACCACGTCAATACGAACACAGACAGGGGACTCTTTGGTGAGGTACTGTGGGGTAAGATTCAGCAAAAGGACTTGAAGAGCTGGGGTCCCGTAGTGGTACGCATTAGCCGTCAAGTTGTATATTAGAAGGTTTGTGGAGATTGTAGCCGACGGACTATAACGTCGATACTCAGCACCGTCTGGAAGTTAAACTGGCTTGATTTAGTTTCTCTGTGGGAAGTTATGTCTTGGAACATAATCTAAATCTTGTGAGAGGGGAAAATTCGGCGAAACGTGGGGTATTGTGCTTGGCTTTGGGGTAGTCGCCCACGAAAGAGAAGGGGGGGAGGTTAGCTGATATTGGGTAAATGACTAAAGAAAGCGGGGGGGACCTGGGCCAGGACGCGCAAGGAGGATTGGATGTGTGGGGCGCGCCGACACAAAGGCAAGACGGGGAGCTTTGCACTCCAGACACACAGTACTAAGGCTGCTACGTACGGGGCTTGCGAAGACGTATTTGTGCGTCGTGGCGTGCACGTTGTGTTCAGCGTACCTAAATAAAAATAGAAGATAGATGGTAAGAAGAGACTAGTAAAAATGAGAAAAAAGAAGAAGAAGTGGATGAGGATGATTGAGAAGTTGAAGGATGAGGGTCGATAAGAATCAAAAACGAAAATGTGAAGAATCAAGAAGAAAGTAAGTGGTTTGCGATAGTCGGGAGAAACAGATGGAGGTTTAGGAGTGTAGGTGAGGGATGTAGGAGATGTTATTAGGTGCGGTATGGATAGAGATAGGAGACTTAGACAACATTATCCAGAACATAGAGCACACATAAGATCAGGAAAGGATAACTGAAGTGTCGAAACACACCCTAAAGATATACAAGAGGAGCAGCAACAGCCAGCATTACGAACAGACAACGCGAGGCACGTGTGGACAAAAAAGAAGGGGGCTGTCGTGTTCGATCCCAGTAGGAAGTGTAATACTCCTATCTGCCCATGAGGCTGGGTGCGTGGTCAGCGTCCGGCGGCCGGCCTGTCTCTCACTCCCTCCTGCTCTGCGCCATCCAAGATCCGGTCACGGTTCCTTGCACAACCCCACCGGCAGAGTCCTGGTGGGGCGGAGATTGACTAGGTGGCAGCTATATTGAGATTTTTGTTCGGGCGGGCTGTTCGCCGGGTCGCGTCTGGGGTGGGTGGGGGAAGGACCCTTGCTGCGGTGAAGCTTCTGCCCAAATTCTCCGGTGCCTCCCAACCGGGGTGTGGTGGTCCTTGTTGTTTGCGGAGTTTGGCAGGTCCGTCATTACAACCCTCGGGGCGTTGGCCTGCCGTTGCAACGGGCTGAAGCTCGGCGTTGGCAGGGCGCTGGGGGTAAGCCCAATCTAGGCGAGGATAGTGCTGAATGGGCTAGGGATGTGTTTCAATACGGGGATTTTCTGTTGTCAGGCATTCCGGTGGGGGATCAGTGTTGGCATAGGGGCCAGAGGGTTTGGCTGTAGGGAGGGAGAGTCACTGTGGTTATGACGGGTGTGGGGGGGTGGTGGTTGGCTTGGGCATTTCGGTCGGTATGACGACTGGAGACGCCGTACGCTTGTGGTGGTCTCGGCAGCTACGTCAGCGCTGTGGCCTGGGCGGTTTGGCGAAGTTGTCGGCGTCTTGTCTTAGAGTGTCGCTTTTTCATTGGGCGTGGCGGAATCTCAGAGCCTTCGTGCGTGCTTCAGCTTGGTCGATTCTACGTTCTTGCTCAGCGTGGTTTTTTTGTGTTTCGGGTCTCATCCATGGTGGCGGAGCGTCGGGTGGGGCGGTGGGGTCGGTCGGGTGGGCAGCTGTACAGCGGGCGGTAATCGCATTCCTCGGTCTTGTGCTCTATTGCCCCCGTCGTCTCTGCCACGCCGGCGTTCTTCTCGCGCGCGGTCTCACGACCAGTGGATTTGAGCGAGGAAAAATGTACCTTCAAAGGGATAAAGAAATCGGCTTGTGGTGACAAACAAAAGTATTTTAAAGTACGCGATAGTATGCGTCGTGGGTGGACGTAGCATACGTGGGTTTATACAAGTTTACGTGGCGGCACGACCTGCAGAGCTGATTTCGTCATGTTTACCAATATGAACTGGGACCATGTGATGAAAAAAAGTCACTGCCATAGCCCCAATCGCATTACCCAGCATTTCCTGTGCTAAACCGTGGCGACTAAGCCCCTGCTACGGACGTGCCTTTGTTCATCACATTGCTATGTAATCACCGCGCGGGATCAGGTGTAGACAAAGGGGCCAGAAATTATGCCAAAGGAGCGTGCGACATAGCCATTTCCATTTTTCTTGGAATTCCGATTACCACGGACAGTGAAGCTGAGTAGAAGCGGCTGGGTTTAGTCAGGTGTAATAGCCGTGTATCGCACTAGAGGTCGCAGGTCCGTACAGCGTCTGGGAGGGGGTTGATTACTGTTCCTTTCGCCGTTGATCTCTGGCAGTCATTAAATTTACGGGCTTGTACAGTCTCGCCATTGGGGATGTGCTGTACTTTAGATGGCTGTTTCAGGAAATGCAGCCTGTGGTATTGGGCCGGAGTGACCTTCTGGTCAGAGGCGGATTACGTCCCTAAAGTAGATCTATAATTGGAGTGCACTTTTGTCCGGGCGGCGCTGGTCCCCTCCAGTGTTCGGGGGGTGTGTTACGTTCATGATCTTAGTTGTTCATGCCGTTCTGCAGGGGCGGTTGTTGTTGATCTGTTGGTTGATGTGACGTGCTGCTAAAGGACGGTGTGAAGAGAGTGCTTTCCTCTGGTTTCTCTTCCCTTTCGGCTTGCCCGTTTGCGCGAGGTGTGTGGCCCTTGTTTCTGACTGGTAGAGGAAGGGTGAGTGTACGTTTTTGGTGTTATAATGGGGACGTGTGGTCGGGGGCATCGGGTGTTTATTAACTGAGATATGTGTGTTGTAGTACCCTCGAAAACAACCATCTCAACCTCCGCGACCCCGCGCAGGCGGTCAAAAGGCTCGGTATACCAGTCAGCACACTGCGAGTTGTGTATGGGTTTTTAGACTTGTTCTTAGAGCCAGCCACATTGCGTCTTCCATTGCCGGCATGCTCTCTTTGTAAGTGAACTGCCACGCAACCGCTTAGTGGTTTGCTTTTCGTAGAGCTTTTTGATCACTTTTTTGCTACCCAGAGCGGGGCCGTGTTTGGCGTTATCAGGGTTCAGGTTAGCTGACAGTGCCGAGGTGATTCAATTCAATACCAACCGTTCCATCTTAAGACAAGCTAAACCGAGGTCTTGAACTTGAGGATCAAACGTGTCAGTTAAATACAGGCACTGCAACACCTGAGCATCCAGTGTTGGTATTCAGGCGCAATATGTTACGGCAGGATACCAAAACTGCCGCGGCATAGTGAGGCGCCGGGTCGCTCCATGTTGCTTCGCGCTTATGGTCTCCACTGTGATCCATTTTGAATACTTACACCATTATACGAAGTTGGGTCGAATAATCTCTATGGTACATGCCTATGCTTTACTTTCACGGCGTCTTTTACTGTGGCGCATTTAGGCTAAAGCGTTTTCCCAAACTGCCCCTTATTGATTGATGCCTCACCCCTCCCCATCTCTTCACCAATAAAAATTGAGGTTAAAAGAAAAAGATAACAGATAAGCTGAAGAAGAAATTAACTCTATGAACGGAAGCTTCATGTGATCATCGCGTTTTGAAAAAAATGGATTAATGAAAAAGGCGGCAATTCAATTCTAGAACCGCTCGCAGTTCTTGTGTGTAGGACGCCGACCTGAAACGTTTACCCCTGTGGTGTTGTGTGTGTTGTGTGTGTGTTTGTGTGTGTGTGTGTGTGTGTGTGTGTGTGTGTGTGTGTGGTGTGTGTGTGCGTGCGTGCGTGCGTGCGGCGTGCGTGTGTGTGTGTGGTGTGTGTGTGTGGGTGTGTATGTGTGTGTGTTTATGTTTTTTTTGTTTGTTTTTCAGCGAGGGCCGAACATTATATGATCGGGAACAGCAACCCAAAAGTTGATTTTAACATGCACATTCCTTTATTCTCCTCCGCATACGACATTTGCAGATCCAAGCGCCTCAGCCAGGAGTCAAATGTGTTTTTGCTGCTCGGACGGACAAACCAACAGCTGTGAAAGTTTCAATAGTTCTTAGAGTCGTGAGAATTTCCGTCTTGCCACCGTTCTGCTTCAGCAAGGGGAATAGACAGAAGATGCAGAAGTCAAGACAGGACTGTAGGACAGGAGGGAAGCAGTTGGACGCCTCGCTCATCAGGGCAGGCTGGAGTGACCTGTGACCTTGGGGGGACTTACGTTGTCATGGGAAAGCACAGAGTAATGACAGCGAGTGCGTGTGCACTTCGCATGCAGAATATGGACATTGGACAGGGGCACGGTAACGAACAAAATCGAAAGAAGTTTGGGGGCTGGAATAGCTCAGTTGGTAGAGCGCCGGACTCGTAATCCAAGGGTTGCAGCTTCGAAATCTCCGTCGGGCCGTTTCGGTACAGGGGAATTTTTCCATCGGAGTTAGCATTAGTTCTGACTCCATTTCCCATACAGTCCTTCGAATAAGACTATAAACCGAGGTTCCGTGTATGAACGCACGCATAACATCTTGCACACATATAAAATCCCATCACCCAACTTCGGAAGAGAAGGCTAGTTTGGCCGTTGGTATAGATGACACATTACACATAGCATGCACCTTTCTCCGAAGATGGAGTATGGCTGCATTAATGGTGGGATAAAAGAAACGGTCACACACAAAAAACTCCACTCCCTTTGTAGGGTAGATGGGATTTAATACTTGTCTGTCCATATAGGAAGTGTCCGCAGGAGTATCAGCCTGCGTACGCAGAAGAAGAAGAAAGAAAGAAGTGTCTTCTGGGTATGAAAACCCGGCAGCGCCATAACTGATCTCTCTGCACCAGCAGACAACCACATTTGATTCGAACGCTGGTTGGGGGATATCATGAAATGACGTCCACGATTCACCATCCGTGGTCATATCACATAGACTCCTGGGGCCATTTGGACCAAAGATTGAGAGTAGTATCATCGAACATTCACCCATTCGTTTTTTTCTGATTCTCCGTTAAGAAACCGGGTATCCAATTTGCGTCTAATTATTTTTTTGTCGAGTCAAGGCCGCGGCGCAGTCCGTTTAGCTGTTCCAAGTGATGTAGTGCAGGTCTCGCTTACTTCTTGCCAGGAGCAGGAGGGTGTTCTTCTATCAGTCCTTTCACTGAAGGAAAAGTTTGTTCTTAATTGTCGAAGGTCACCCTGGCTCGTAGACATCTTCACAGTCACTGCTCCTAGCTTTAAAGCGCTAAGTCAGACTGTCTGATAGCACACAAGAGCAACGCACAACTGATTCCAATCCTCATGAATTGATTCATCTCCAAGTTTCTATCTGGTAGATGATGATGATAATAAATACTTATATAGCGCCTATTCTCGGCTAGACACCAAGCTCTAGGCGCTTTACTATCAACACTCGTTTACACAAAGATGTACAGATGTAGACAAAAAATTGCTCCTCTATAGGGTCAATTTTCAACAGCTACTTACGTCACTGTATATCGATTACATACAGAAATTCATGACTGCTGATGTCATTTGGAAATGTATATGTTAAAGGAGGAGTGTTTTGAATTTTATCGTGATTTGAATTTATGTATGTGTGGACAAAAAATAGCGTTCAGCAGCCTTTTCAGACATTACATAATGACGTGCCCTGCTGTGATTTTAGTCAGATGCATACAGTCTATGAACCATCCAAAGCATTTCTGTTTTTTATTTTGTTTCGTTTAAAAGACTTCTTCCGTGAATTAAAAGAAAATCACATTATAACGCCTGTTTTTCCATCGTAAATAGAGTAACCTTTTACCATTCTATGGGTCCAGCAAATAGATCTACTGAGTCAAATATTTCGTTTTGAAGCGCACGCTATGATAACGATTGGGATATCGACTGTCTGCATTAAAAGGTGAATCGTTTTACGCACTTGACTTATTGTCTCTCTCTCTTTCTTTTTCTCCCTCCCTCCCTCCCCTCTCTCTCTCTCTCTCTCTCCCATCTCTCTCTCTCTCTCTCTCTGACTGACCTGTTAACCTGACTGATGGGGCAAAAGCCTGCCTCTCTTCCTGTATTACTGCCTGCCTCTCTTCCTGTATTGCTGCCTGCTTCCCTTCCTGCACTGCTGCCTGCCACTCTTCCTATATTGCTGCCTGCCTCTCTTCCTGTATTGCTGCCTGCCTCTCTTCCTGTATTGCTGCTCTGCCTCTCTCTTCCTGTATTGCTGCCTGCCTCTCTCTTCCTGTATGGCTGCCTGCCTCTCTTCCTGCATTACTCTCTGCCTCTCTTCCTGTATTGCTGCCTGCCTCTCTTCCTGTATGGCTGCCTGCCTCTCTTCCTGTATTACTCTCTGCCTCTCTTCCTGTATTGCTCTCTGCCTCTCTTCCTGTATTGCTGCCTGCCTCTCTTCCTGTATTGCTGTCTGCCTCTCTTCCTGTATTGCTGCCTGCCTCTCTTCCTGTATTGCTGCCTGCCTCTCTTCCTGTATATGCTGCCTGCCTGCCTCTCTTCCTGTATTGCTGCCTGCCTCTCTTCCTGTATTGCTGTCTGCCTCTCTTCCTATATTGCTGCCTGCTCTCTCTTCCTATATTGCTGCCTGCCTCTCTTCCTGTATTGCTGCCTGCCTCTCTTCCTGTATTGCTGTATGCCTCTCTTCCCTGTATTGCTGCCTGCTCTCTTCCTGCTGTCTGCCTCTTCCTGCCTGCCGCTTCTCTCTTCCTGTATTGCTGCCTGCCTCTCTTCCTGTATTGCTGCCTGCCTCTCTTCCTGTATTGCTGCCTGCCTCTCTTCCTGTATTGCTGCCTGCCTCTCTTCCTGTATTGCTGCTCTGCCTCTCTTCCTGTATTGCTGCCTGCCTCTCTTCCTGTATTGCTGCCTGCCTCTCTTCCTGTATTGCTGCTCTGCCTCTCTTCCTGTATTGCTGCCTGCCTCTCTTCCTGTATTTGCCTGCCTCTCTGCCTGCCTCTCTCCTCCTGTATTGCTGTCTGCCTCTCTTCCTGTATTGCTGCCTGCCTCTCTTCCTGTATTGCTGCCTGCCTCTCTTCCTGTATATTGCTCTGCCTCTCTTCCTGTATTGCTGCCTGCCTCTCTTCCTGTATTGCTGCCTGCCTCTGCCTCTCTTCCTGTATTGCTGCTGCCTGCCTCTCTTCCTGTATTGCTGCCTGCCTCTCTTCCTGTATTGCTGCCTGCCTCTCTTCCTGTATTGCTGCCTGCCTCTCTTCCTGTATTGCTGCCTGCCTCTCTTCCTGTATTGCTGCCTGCCTCTCTCTTCCTGTATTGCCTCTCTTCCTGTATTCTCCTGCCTCTCTTCCTTATTGCTGCCTGCCTCTCTTCCTGTATTGCTGTCTGCCTCTCTTCCTGTATTGCTGCCTGCCTCTCTTCCTGTATTGCTGCCTGCCTCTCTTCCTGTATTGCTGCCTGCCTCTCTTCCTGTATTGCTGTCTGCCTCTCTTCCTGTATTGCTGCCTGCCTCTCTTCCTGTATTGCTGTCTGCCTCTCTTCCTGTATTGCCTGCCTCTCTTCCTGTATTGCTGCTGCCTGCCTCTCTTCCTGTATTGCTGTCTGCCCTCTCTTCCTGTATTGCTGTCTGCCTCTCTTCCCTGTATTGCTGCCTCCTCTCTCTTCCTGTATTGCTTCTGCCTCTCTTCCTATATTGCTGCCTGCCTCTCTTCCTGTATTGCTGCTGCCTGCCTCTCTTCTTGTATTGCTGCCTGCCTCTCTTTCCTGTATTGCTGTCCTGCCTCTCTTCCTGTATTGCTGCCTGCCTCTCTCTCTTCCTGTATTGCTGCCTGCCTCTCTTCCTGTATTGCTGTCTGCTCTCTTCCTACCTCTCCTGCCTCTCTTCCTGTATTGCTGCTCTCTTCCTGTATTGCTGCCTGCCTCTCTTCCTGTATTGCTGCCTGCTGCCTCTCTCTCTTCCTGTATTGCTGCCTGCCTCTCTTCCTCTGCTCCTGCCTCTTTCCTGTATTGCTGCCTGCCTCTCTTCCTGTATTGCTGTCTGCCTCTCTTCCTGTATTGCTGTCTGCCTCTCTCTTCCTGTATGCTGCCTGCCTGCCTCTCTTCCTGTATTGCTGCTGCCTCTCCTCCTCCTGCTCTGCCTCTCTTCCTGCCTGCTGTCTGCCTCTCTTCCTGTATTGCTGCCTGCCCTCTCTTCCTGTATTGCTGCCTGCCTCTCTTCCTGTATTTGCTGCCTGCCTCTCTTCCTGTATTGCTGTCTGCCCTCTCTTCCTGTATTGCTGCCTGCCTCTCTTCCTGTATTGCTGCCTGCCTCTCTTCCTGTATTGCTGCCTGCCTCTCTTCCTGTATTGCTGCCTGCCTCTCTTCCTGTATTGCTGTCTGCCCTCTCTCTTCCTGTATTCCTGCTGCCTGCCTCTCTTCCTGTATTGCTGTCTGCCTCTCTTCCTGTATTGCTGCCTGCCTCTCTTCCTGTATTGCTGTCTGCCTCTCTTCCTGTATTGCTGCCTGCCTCTCTTCCTGTATTGCTGCCTGCCTCTCTTCCTGTATTGCTGGTATTGCTGCCTGCCTCTCTTCCTCTGCGCTGCCTGCCTCTCTTCCTGTATTGCTGCCTGCCCTCTCTTCCTGTATTGCTGCCTGCCTCTGTCTTCCTGTATTGCTGTCTGCCTCTCTCCTGTATTGCTGCCTGCCTCTCTTCCTGTATTCTCTCTGCCTCTCTTCTGCTGCTGCCTGGCTCTCTTTCTGTATTGCTGCCTGCCTCTCTTCCTGTATTGCTGCCTGCCTCTGTCTTCCTGGATTGCTGGGTATGCCTCTCCTCCCTCTCTTGCTGTCTTCCTCTCTGCCTCTCTTCCTGTATTGCTGCCTGCCTCTCTTCCTGTATTGCTCCTGCTCTCTCTTTCTGTATTGCTGCCTGCCTCTCTTCCTGTATGCCTGCCTCTGTCCTGTATTGCTGCCTGCCTCTCTTCCTATGCTTGCTCTCTTCCTGTATTGCGCTCTTCCTGTATCGCTGCCTGCCTCTCTCTTCCTGTATTGCTGTCTGCCTCTCTTTCTGTATACTGCCTGCCTGCCTCTGTCTTCCTGGGTTGCTGTCGCCTCTCTTCCCGTGTTGCTGTCTTCCTCTCTCTCTTCCTGATTGCTGCCTGCCTCTCTTCATGTAATCGCTGCCTCCTTCTCTTCATGAATTGCCGCTGATCTATCTCCACGATCAGACGTGTCCCTCTGCCCCCATTCTACAATTACAAACCACCAC
>JADBJO010032675.1:0-5000 GCA_016801955.1 Conus betulinus
GATAGTGTTCTCGTCTAAACTTTCTCTTTGTTCTACACTTGTTCTTAAACTGGATGTAGGCTTCTCTTTCAGAAGCAATGGCTAGGGATTTTTTTTTTTTCCATTTTTAGTTGTTCATTCCTTCTATTATTAAAAACAAACCGCATAGAAACTTTTCTTTTAGATGTGAAAGGACTTCACTTTGTTTGATTTCACAAGGAGTGGGCTAACAGCTTGTCGAAACAGGCACCTTGGTTACAACTGTATTAAATGAGTGTTCAAACAATACGTTTCTTTTAACCCCTCATTTATTCTGATCCTTTTCCTCACCCCACCCCACCCCCCCCCCCACCCCCTTTTTTTTCTACCACCCCCTTTCCACGTGTGCGTATGCATACACACACACACAAACGCGCGCGCGCACGCACGCACGCGCTCGCTCGCTCACACACACACACACACACACACACACACACACACACACACACACACACACACACACACACACAACACACACACACACACACACACACACACACACACACACACACACACATACTTTTTACTTTTTTCCCTTCATATCTTTTCTTCTTCTGCATGCCCTCCATTCCTTCTCCTCCACTCCCTCCCTCTTCACCTACCTTCCACCCTCTAACACAGGCACATATTGCTAGGTGGAACATGTGTCACAATGCTCGGAGGGACACGGCTGTGTTGAGAAGGGTGCCAGACTCAAACGTCACTGCTTGCTGGTACCCCTGGAACTGGATCACTGAGGAACGATTCTTCTGTGACCACTGACCCCCCCCCCCCCCCCCCCCAACTCAACTCACTACCCACCCTTACCCCCATGCCCCACTTTTTACCCCCCATTCCTGGGCTCCCTGACCCAATCCCTCCATCCAACCACCTCAGTCTGTCTGTGTTTTTTCACCTCAGTCTGCCTGTGTTTTTCACCTCAATCTGCCTGTGTCACCTCAGTCTGTCTGTGTTTTTCACCTCAGTCTGTGTTGTTCACCTCAATCTGTCTGTGTGTTTTTCACCTCAGTCTGTCTGTGTGTTTTTCACCTCAGTCTGTCTATGTTTTTCACGTCAGTCTGTGTTTTTTTCACCTCAGTCTGTCTGTGTTTTTCATGGACACTTTACCATAAGATGAGCCTGAGATTCAGTTTAATGTTCAGAGGCTGAAGGCCATGGACACAACCACAAGCATACTAAACGGCATTTTTTTCATTAGCGTATGATATGAGCGTATGATCGTTTTGATTAAGCGTCAATGTAAATACACACACACACACACACACACACACACACCACACACACACACACACACACACACACACACACACACACACACACACACATATGTTTCTACATATATACATATAGGAAGAAAGGTGGCAGAAATGGTTAAGACGTTCGCCTGCCAATCCGACGCGTGAGAAGTGCGTGGGTTCGAGCCCTGCCTTTCTCGCCCTTTCTTTCCCAGTTTGAATGACAAATCCAACTGAACGTCAAGTCCATCTGATGGGTACTATAAGCCAGTCGGACCCATGTGCCTTCCTGGCCCCCTGCACACGTTGAAGAACCCACGCCAGTCGAAAATCGAAAAAAGAGTAGGGCCATGGCAAAATTGATGTAAAGTAAAGATAGCCACCTGGTATTTCTTACCAAGCCACAAAAATTGTCACTTACTGTTATCGTGTGCCATCGTGTACCGGTGGAAATGGAGAACACGGATAAAACATCGTATGCATCCTATGTGAGAAACTGGAGGAATAAATGAGATAAATGAAAACGAGTGACTGATATTATCTATCTATCTACACTCTCTCTCTCTCTCTCTCTCTCTCACACACACACACACACATATATATATATATATATATATATATATGTGTCTGTGTCTGTGTGCTGCGTTCGTGGGTGCGCGCGCGCGCGTGCGTGCATTTGAGAAAGAGAGAGAGTGTGTCCTCGTCTGTTTTGTCTTTTTTGTGATGTCCTTCGCAGTCTTGTTTTCTATGCTATCCTTTCTCTCATGGTGCCCAATACATTTCTTTTCTAATGCTGATGTCCTTGTCCATGATGTCAAAGTGAATGAGCTCTTTCTCATGATGTCCTCGTATTTCTTCATTTTTCTAATTATCTTTTCAGACTCCCAAAGTTGCCTCATACATGCTTCCTTTTCTCATAATGTCCTTATTCATTTTTTATTCCTCATAATGTCTTCATTCATCTTTCTTCTCTCATGTTCTCTTCATTCGTATTTTTGTGTTTTATGCACATCTTCAGGTATCTTTCCTTTCATATCGTCTTCACCTATCTTTCCTTTCTCAGTATGTTCGCACCCACACTTACCTTCTCCCGACAATCTCACCCACATTCCCTTTCTCCCACTATCATTCAACACTGTCTTTCTGATGATGACGTCATCCATCTTTCCATGCTTGTGACGTCCTCATCCATCTTTCCATCGTGATGATTTCCATCCATCTTTCCTTTCTCATGTTGTCATAATTCATCTTTCCATTTTCATGTTGTCCTCATCAAATTTTTGTTTTTCTCAAAATGTTGTAACACAACTGTCCCTTTCACTTGATGCTCTCATCCATCGTTCGTTATCATATGTCCTTATTTCTCTTTCCTTGTGCGTGATGTCCTCATATGTCTTTCCTTTGTCGTTATGTCTATTTCCATCATTTTTTTCCATATCATGTCCTGTTGCATCTTTTCTTTGTGATATCCTCATTTTTTTTTTTTTTCGTTAATCATGACATCCTTGTCAGTCTTTGGTTTCTCAATACGTCATGATCCTTCTTTCGTTACTCATGACATCCTCATCCGATGTTTCTCATCAATGATGACGCTCTTGTCTATCTTTTCTCGCCTCCATTATTATTGTAACTTCCTCTCTTATTCTTCTTTCTGATGACGCTCTTATAGATCTTTTTTTCTGATGGTGTCCTTATGAATCTTTCCTTACCGATGATGTCCATATCATCTTTCATTTTTCATTATGTACTTATTGATCTTTCCTTCCTCCTGATGTCCTCATCCATCTCTCTTGTCTTACGATATCCCCCATTCATTCTCTTCCCTTTCCTGTGATGCTCTCTTTTCTCTTCCCCACCCATGATATCCTCAGCTATCTTTCTGTTCACCTTAAGTCGTATTGCACTTTTCATTTCTTAGAAATTCCCATCCATTTGTCCTTTCTGATGTTGGCCTGACCCGTCTTTTCTTGCCTATGACGTCCTCATCCATCTTTCTTGTCTGTTTGTTTGTTTCTTTCTTTCTTTTTTTTCCTTTGTGATGTACTTATGCAGATATGCATTTCCTTAGTAGTCGTTATGGTCTCATCCATTGTTCTCTTATTAAAACGTCTAAAACGATGAACAAGAGCGCACTCTCTCTCTCTCTCTCTCTCTCTCTCTCTCTCTCTCACACTCTCTCACTCACACACACACACACACACACACACACACACACACACACACACACACACACACACACACACACACACCCGCGCGCGCGCTTTCACTCACATCTTCAAACATACACATTCTCTCTCTCTCTCTCTCTCTCTCTCTCTCTCTCTCTCTCTCTCTCACACACACACACACACACACACACACACACACACACACACACACACACACACACACTGAGAGGAGGAAAAAGACACATAAACACACACACACACATACACACACACCCGCGCGCACCCGCGCGCGCATATACACTCGCGCGCGTGCGCGCGTACGCGCACACAAACAGAGAGACAGAGACAGAGAGACAGAGAGAGAGAAACAGAGAGAGAGAGAAACAGAGAGGCAGAGACAGACAGACAGACAGACAGACAGAGACAGATATGTAAATTGGTAGTTTTGAGGACGATGATTATACACCTTACTTTGGTGGATTCTTAAGTTCTCTGTCAGCAGCTCTGCTGATTTGAATGATAAACGGTTTGCACAGTGGATTTAGAATCGTTATCTTATCAAGGTCAGGGCATAGTGTACAGTCACAGTCAGGACATAATGTGAAGCCATGCGGAGAACTTGTTTCTTGATTTGCCCTTTTCAGGCGTACTGACAGCATTCAGGCAGGTATATGTATGGCTACACTCGAGGCTATACATAGTCCACACAGAAAATTGTGTACATCCCGACAAGCCGCCTACGACATCAGAACGACGCTGTGAAGGCCCGATGTGCCGAGCGAGGATGGGTGTTCATCCCCATGCAAAGAAAAACCTTCACGACTCCGACTTCCGAGAGGACTCCAGCAAACCCTCCGACGGATCCGAACTGGAAATCACAGATGCGTCCTCCTAAACCTCACCTGCCTAGGTGGAACAGAGGCTCTCTCTCCAACACGCCCTGGGTGACTGCACCGCCCTGCCCGTCGCCCTGACTGCCATCAGAGACTACAGACGAACATACCAACTACAGCTGCATGAATTTCTTCCGCCGCACCCAACCCTCGGGACACAGCCCATGAGGATGCTCGCCAACGCCCTGATGTCCTCTGGACTCGACGATTGGTCCTAACCCACCCCAGAAAAAGACGGAATGAACATCAACAACTACAACGAAAGGAGGCAACAACCTTAACGACTACCACCGTCGATCGAATGCAACAATGACCAACCGCACCACGAAATCTCCTAAACCAATGGCACCAAAGACCACCGTGAAAGAACAACATGTCCTGAAAAGATTTCGCTATGAGGACGTAAAACTCAACCATAAGCTGATTGTGTGCATTCGCTCTCCAGCTATATTAAGCACTCATACGTGTATGCAGTTTACAGTCAGTGGACTGTGTTTCCTGCTATACTGAGGACACACAAACAATGGTAAGGTTAGAAGATTATGAACATCATGTGTGTTTTAAGGTGATCATTTTGAAAATAACGTGTTTTGTTTACAATTAGCAGTCATTGTTCTATGGACTGTGTGATCAGGATATACATTCAACCCACTGAGCGCAAGCAAAGCATGCATACAGATTATCTC
>JADBJO010032675.1:7500-15452 GCA_016801955.1 Conus betulinus
AACAGGACGAATAGCAAGCAAATAACTTCGACGGAACAAAAGACAAACAGAAAATAATCACAAACAGATGTTAGTGTGGAACTAGAAAGTTGTGTTTTAAATCCAAGGCACAGTTGTTGACGACATTCTGGACTGAACAGGGATGACAATGTTTAATACCCTTGAAAGAGTTAGTGCCTAGGATGACACAGCCAAAAACAAAAACCGATCTTCCTCTTTCCTTTTTTTTTTTTTTTTTTTTACAAGCAAGATTATACCTCTCATCCTCCTCAGTACCATTGGCCCGGTACCGACAGGGTCTAGTCTAGTACTTAGTGGTACTGGGACGTAATGGAATCGACTTTTGTAAACGTCATTACATTGAATTCTAGTATCAATACGTCCTAGGGCGGAGTCCTATTGGAACTAGGCCACAACGAATTGGGATGCAATGAAATCATCTGTCACAGCCATTCCACTAGGTCTCAGTCCTGTGCTAATAGGGCCCATTATCAGCAGGGCCGCCCATTATCAGCATGGCCGCCCATTATCAGCAGGGCCGCCCATTATCAGCAGGGCCGCCCATTATCAGCTGGGCCGCCCATTATCAGCAGGGCCGCCCATTATCAGCAGGGCCGCCCATTATCAGCAGGGCCGCCCCATTATCAGCAGGGCCGCCCATTATCAGCTGGGCCGCCCATTATCAGCAGGGCCGCCCATTATCAGCAGGGCCGCCCCATTACCAGCAGGGCAGCAGTACCATTAAAGGTCGGTACATTTTCATTCTGTTGAGGTACACTACATACCCAACAACTGGGAAAGAGACAAAGAGAGAGGTACAGAGATATAGGAGTGTAACGATAAAACGTCTTCAAAATTTGATTTAAAATGCTTCCTGACAAAAGCAAAACATGAAGAAATCGAAGCAATTGATTAGAAAATGGAAGATATATGAAGTCTTTCAGACATTCTGCAACATGCACAGAGAGAGAGAGAGAGAGAGAGAGAGAGAGAGAGAGAGAGAGAGAGAGGAGAGAGAGACAGAGACAGAGAGAGAGAGAGAGAGACAGAGAGAGACAAACAGAGAGACAGAGACAGAGAGAAAGACAAACAGACAGGCAGACAGAGAGATGAATGCTTCGTTTACTGTTTGCTGCAGCAGATAGTGTCTTGTCTAAACCTTTCTCTTTGTTCTACACTTGTTCTTAAACTGGATGTAGGCTTCTCTTTCAGAAGCAATGGCTAGGGATTTTTTTTTTCCATTTTTAGTTGTTCATTCCTTCTATTATTAAAAAACAAACCGCATAGAAACTTTTCTTTTAGATGTGAAAGGACTTCACTTTGTTTGATTTCACAAGGAGTGGGCTAACAGCTTGTCGAAACAGGCACCTTGGTTACAACTGTATTAAATGAGTGTTCAAACAATACGTTTCTTTAACCCCTCATTTATTCTGATCCTTTTCTCACCCCACCACCCACCCCCACCCCTTTTTTTTCTATTTACCCCCTTATGTATATATATGTGTGTGTGTCTGTGTCTGTGTCTGTGTGCTGCGTTCGTGGGTGCGCGCGCGCGCGTGCATTTGAGAAAGAGAGAGAGTGTGTCCTCGTCTGTTTGTTTTTTTGTGATGTCCTTCGCAGTCTTGTTTTCTTATGCTATCCTTTCTCTCATGGTGCCCAATACATTTCTTTTCTAATGCTGATGTCCTTGTCCATGATGTCAAAGTGAATGAGCTCTTTCTCATGATGTCCTCGTATTTCTTCATTTTTCTATAATTATCTTTTCAGACTCCCCAAAGTTGCCTCATACATGCTTCCTTTCTCATAATGTCCTTATTCATTTTTTATTCCTCATAATGTCTTCATTCATCTTTCTTCTCTCATGTTCTCTTCATTCGTATTTTTGTGTTTTATGCACATCTTCAGGTATCTTTCCTTTCATATCGTCTTCACCTATCTTTCCTTTCTCAGTATGTTCGCACCCACACTTACCTTCTCCCGACAATCTCACCCACATTCCCTTTCTCCCACTATCATTCAACACTGTCTTTCTGATGATGACGTCATCCATCTTTCCATGCTTGTGACGTCCTCATCCATCTTTCCATCGTGATGATTTCCATCCATCTTTCCTTTCTCATGTTGTCATAATTCATCTTTCCATTTTCATGTTGTCCTCATCAAATTTTTGTTTTCTCAAAATGTTGTAACACAACTGTCCTTTCACTTGATGCTCTCATCCATCGTTCGTTATCATTATGTCCTTATTTCTCTTTCTTGTGCGTGATGTCCTCATATGTCTTTCCTTTGTCGTTATGTCTATTTCCATCATTTTTCCATATCATGTCCTGTTGCAATCTTTTCTTTGTGATATCCTCATTTTTTTTTTCGTTAATCATGACATCCTTGTCAGTCTTTGGTTTCTCAATACGTCATGATCCTTCTTTCGTTACCCATGACATCCTCATCCGATGTTTCTCATCAATGATGACGCTCTTGTCTATCTTTTCTCGCCTCCATTATTATTGTAACTTCCTCTCTTATTCTCCTTTCTGATGACGCTCTTATAGATCTTTTTTTCTGATGGTGTCCTTATGAATCTTTCCTTACCGATGATCAGTCCATATCATCTTTAATTTTTCATTATGTACTTATTGATCTTTCCTTCCTCCTGATGTCCTCATCCATCTCTCTTGTCTTACGATATCCCCAATTCATCTTTCCTTTCCTGTGATGCTCTCTTTTCTCTTTCCCCACCCATGATATCCTCAGCTATCTTTCTGTTCACCTTAAGTCGTATTGCACTTTTTCATTTCTTAGAGATTCCCATCCATTTGTCCTTTCTGATGTTGGCCTGACCACCGTCTTTTCTTGCCTATAACGTCCTCATCCATCTTTCTTGTCTGTTTTGTTTGTTTCTTTCTTTCTTTCTTTCCTTTGTGATGTACTTATGCAGATATGCATTTCTTAGTAGTCGTTATGGTCTCATCCATTGTTCTCTTATTAAAACGTCTAAAACGATGAACGATGAGCGCACTCTCCCTCTCTCTCTCTCTCTCTCTCTCTCTCTCTCTCTCTCCTCTCTCTCTCACACACACACACACACACACACACACACACACACACACACACACACACCACACACACACACACACACACACACCGCCGCGCGCGCTTTCACTCACATCTTCAAACATACACATTCTCTCTCTCTCTCTCTTGGTGGATTCTTAAGTTCTCTGTCAGCAGCTCTGCTGATTTGAATGATAAACGGTTTGCACAGTGGATTTAGAATCGTTATCTTATCAAGGTCAGGGCATAGTGTACAGTCACAGTCAGGACATAATGTGAAGCCATGCGGAACTTGTTTCTTGATTTGCCCTTTTCAGGCGTACTGACAGCACTCAGGCAGGTATATGTATGGCTACACTGGAGGGTATACATAGTCCACACAAAATTGTGTACATCCCGACAAGCCGCCTACGACATCAGGAACGACGCTGTGAGGCCTGATGTGCCGAGCGAGGATGGGTGTTCATCCCCATGCAAAAGAAAAACCTTCACGACTTCGACTTCCGAGAGGACTCCAGCAAACCCTCCGACGGATCCGAACTGGAAATCACAGATGCGTCCTCCTGAACCTCACCTGCCTAGGTGGAACAGAGGCCTCTCTCCAACACGCCCTGGGTGACTGCACCGCCCTGCCCGTCGCCCTGACTGCCATCAGAGACTACAGACGAACATACCAACTACAGCTGCATGAATTTCTTCCGCCGCACCCAACCCTCGGGACACAGCCCATGAGGATGCTCGCCAACGCCCTGATGTCCTCTGGACTCGACGATTGGTCCTAACCCACCCCAGAAAAAAGACGGAATGAACATCAACAACTACAACGAAAGGAGACAACAACCTTAACGACTACCACCGTCGAATAGCAACAATGACCAACTGCACCACACGAAATCTCCTAAACCAATGGCACCAAAGACCACCGTGAAAGAACAACATGTCCTGAAAAGATTTTGCTATGAGGACGTAAAACTCAACCATATGCTTACTGTGTGCATTTGCACTCTAGCTATATTAAGCACTCATATGTGAATGCAGTTTACAGTCAGTGGACTGTGTTCGCTGCTATACTTAGGAAACACAAACAACGGTTAAGGTCAGAAGACTATGAACATCGTGTGTGTTTTAAGTGAACAATTAAGGGTGATCGTTTTGAAAACAACGTGTTTTGTTTACAATTAGCAGCCATCGTTCTATGGATTGTGTGATCAGGATATGCATTCAACCCACTGAGCGCAAGCAGCGCATGTGTACAGATTATCTCCCATGCACCACAGAATTTTGAGGTTTGAATATAAAATACAAAGTGGAAGAAACGAATAAAGATGTTTTAATATGTCTACCTTAGCTTTGTAATGAAATTAAAACAGGGGTCTCTTGTCCCTTCCTTACTATCTATCTATCTATCTATCTATCTATCTATCTATCTATCTATCTATCTCTCTATCTATCTATCTATCTATCTATATATGTATACACTCTCTCTTCTCTCTCTCCTCTCTCTCTCTCTCTCTCTCCCTCTCTCTCTCTCTCTCTCTCTCTCTCTCTCTCCTCTCTCTCTCTCTCTCCTCTCTCTCTCTGTGCGATTGTTAGTGACAGTGGGCATACGCTTGCGCGACAGTTTGAACTCCTTCCATCAGGCAGACGATTTTGTGTCCCCAGAGCTAAGTTGATGCGCACAAAAAAAAGAGCTTTGTGTACAAATCCATTGCGCTTTTAAACAAACACAGCGTGTAAGAAGAGGCGGTGGATCACCTGTGAATGTATATATAATTATGAGTGGCTGAGTGCATGCTTTATTTGCACTACCAAAAAGAGAAAGATTGAAATTCCCATTTTGGTGATACACGCATGTTTTATTGTTTGAAAGTAATTTTAATTTTCAGTGTCACGTTTGTAACTATAAATATGTATGTCTTAACTTTTAGGGCAGCGGTCACGATTGTAATTTCTCTTTTAACGAGAGATAATAAAGTTTTCTGAATCTAGAGTCATGTGGGTTTTTCTGCCCCGACCGGCTCCTACCCAGACTTGAGTTTGCTGCGGACTCAGTTTGGGAAGACTGGGACCACACAGTCGAGTCTCATCCACTTAATGGATGCGTTTCTGGGAGAGTTGTTCAAATCTCCTGACCAACGCTGCAGGTGCCTGTGTCTCTCGGGCCTGGTTGACGCCGGGATATATTATGAAAGGAAGCGTAGAGTACAGCCCTGTCATGTAGTCAGACTGAAATGGAAATCCGTAGCATCATCTAAATCATCCTCATTCTCATCGATCAGCATAAAAAAGATGTCTGAAATTCTGTGGCCCTTTATGCCCTGCTCTCATGGTGACCTCAATTTTGATGTCCTCTCCACGTCTGTGGTCTTGGTTTGGTTCCGTCGGGGTCACCGGTATCGGCGAGTGCATGGGGGCTGTCGTTGGACGGACATGGGGGGCGCCCTCCGGAGGGAGAGCTCACTCACTCCGGCTCAGCGACTAAGCATTTATTGTCGTCAGTAGGCGGGCTTAGTAGGTGGTGTCTTGCGTATGTTAGATCAGAACAGGCGCCACTGAACACCACCGAAGTGACTCGGCAGCAGCGCAGTGTCTCCTCCGGTGGGTTGCCTCTCTAGACGCCTTGACATTGACTGCTCCCTGTGGATTGCCGGTGCAGGGGCTGCGGCGGGTCGACTGGGCTGTAGCTGTGAATGGGGTGTCGGAATGAGTGGCGTGGGTGCACTGCCTCTGAGGTGGCGCAGAGGCTGGGACAGCAAAAAAAAAATTTAATTAAAAAAAAAAATGCTAAGACTTTGCAATGGGGAAATTGTGGTGGTGCTGGTGGTGTTGGTGGTAGTAGTGTGTGTGTGTGTGTGCGCGTGTGTGTGTGTGTGTGCGTGCGTGCGTTCGTGTGTGTGCGTGCGTGGGTGCGTGCGTGCGTGCGTGCGTGCGTGTGTGTGTGTGGTGTGTGTGTGTGTGTGTGTGTGTGTGTGTGTGTGTGTAAAAATTTCGAGCTGATCAAAGGAAATGTGTGTTCTTGGTGTTGGATATCGCCTCTCCATTCTATTTTTCTCCACCCCACCCCACCCCCTGCGCGCGTATGTGTGTGAGAGAGAAAGAGAGACAGACAGACAGGCAGACGGACAGACAGACAGGCAGAAGGAAGAGGAGAAGCAAGAAGAAGAACAAGAGGAAGCCAACTGTTCATGGCAGAGTCTCCTTTATTCTTTATTCCAGTAGTGTGTCCTGTCTGGGTGGTGGACAGGGTGGTGAGGGAGGATGAGGACTTCATCAGGGACAGTAGTGTGTACTCTCTGGGTGGTGGACAGGGTGGTGAGGGAGGATGAGGACTTCATCAGGGACAGTCTCTTATAAAAACGGGGGACCTTTAACAGATGGACAGGTGAAAACAGGATATCCTTTCAATACCCAGTCCACCATTAAAAAGAAAACTGCGATAGAGTCGTGTTTTAAAAGAACTCAACTCGTCCTTTTTGGAGTATTAAAAACCCCGTCAAAAGGAGTGCGTTACATTTCATTGCAAAATGACAACTTTGTAGTTTTACACTGATTTCAAAGGGTCACAGCTGTTAATAAACAAAGTCACTTATAAGTCACTCACAAAATGTAAACACGTATACATATCCTTGACATACATGTGAGGGTGATGAGATGTCAGGCAGAAAGCATCCCCTTTAAGGGGGTCAGGGCAATGGGTGGGTGCTATGAACGGAAATCTAATCAGAGATTAACAGAACATGTCATTCTGGATTCGTTTAGATGCACCCCCGTTTTTATACACTGCATGATTCAGATTTTATGTTAACTATGATTAGATAAAAGCATCACAACGTACCATCGCAGGCCATAGTCCTATATACAAGAGACCAGCAGAGGGGTGGGGTGGATATGGTGGTTAACAGGACAAATTCCAAACATATAACTTCGAGGGAACAAAAGACAAACAGAAAATAATCACGAACAGATGTTAGTCTGGAAATAGAAGGACTACATTCTGATGAGAGGAAGCCGTACACAGGATCGGACTGAACAGAGATGAAATTTGTTACACACCCTTGAAAGAGTTAGTGCTTTCCTGGGATGACACAGCCAAAAACAAATCCCGTCTGTTCTTTTCTTTCTTTTTTTTTACAAGCAAGATTATACCTCTCATCCTCAGTACCATTGGGCCCGGTACCGACAAGGTCTAGTCTAGTACTCAGTGGTACTGGGACGTAGTGGAATCGACTTTTGTAAACGTAATGACATTGAATTCTAGTACCAATACGTCCCAGTGCGGAGTCCTATTGGAACTAGGCCCACGACGAATTGGGATGCAATGAATAATCTGTCACAGCCATTCCACTAGGTATCAGTCATGTGCCAATAGGGCCCATTATCAGCAGGGCCGCCCATTATCAGCAGGGCCGTCCATTATCAGCAGGGCCGTCCATTATCAGCAGGGCCGCCCATTATCAGCAGGGCCGCCCATTATCAGCAGGGCCGTCCATTATCAGCAGGGCCGTCCATTATCAGCAGGGCCGCCCATTATCAGCAGGACCGTCCATTATCAGCAGGGCCGTCCATTATCAGCAGGGCCGTTCATTATCAGCAGGGCCGTCCAATATCAGCAGGACCATCCATTATCAGCAGGGCCGTCCAATATCAGCAGGGCCGCGGTACCGTTAAAGGTCGGTACATGTTCATAGTGTTGAGGTACACTATATACCCAACAGAAAGGTCGGTACATGAGGTTACACATAGAAAGGTTCGGAGGTTCACTATATACACCCAACAGAAAGGTCGGTACATGTTCATAGTGTTGAGGTACACTATTTAAAAGTTGAATTAAATGCTTCCTAACAAAAGATGACGAATCGAAGCAGTTTATTAGACATTGCAATATGTGGCGTCTTTTCAGA
>JADBJO010032676.1:0-15449 GCA_016801955.1 Conus betulinus
ACGTGTGACGGGTCCTGATAGGGTTCAGGTCAGCTGTCGTGCTTTTATTCCGCTGTTGGTGGTGAGGTGAATGACTTGTGCTCGAGGCACTGGAAGCGAACGTTGAACGAAATATTTAGCACAATACTGGAATGTGTTTGTTGAACTGTTATCATTAGAGCCCTGTTTGGCTTATCTGATAAAACATTTCTTTCTCTTTATGTAGTTAGGGGGGTGTGGTGAGTGGCCAGTGAGACTTGCCATGGGTGGTGTGGGGTGGGGGTTGCGCTTTATTGTGTGCAAGCCCGTGTGTATAAGTGGTGGCCGCTCCGCTATATAATTGTGCGTTACCCCTGAAAAGGTGCTGTCGAAGTTGTGTGTGTCACGTGGCCGTAAGTGCAGTGCCCTCGCTGAAGGTGTTAATGGCAATAGGGATTAGTGACGCGGGGTGTAGTATTACCGGGGGGTTTTGTAATAGGGTGTTTAAACGTAGGAAAGGAGTGGTAAATACCGTCGTGTTCGTCTGAGGGCGAGTCTCTGGAAGTTGGTGGGTAACTGTTGTGGGAGAGTAGTGGACTCAGGGTTTGTCGGGGGAGGGTTGGTGATTTGAGCACGGGTGTTTGACTGCACGCCCTCTATCAGATTTGGCAAGGACTTGAGTAGGTTTTCTTTTACTGTCATCACCACTATGATGTTCGAGTCATGTGGTGTGAAGATTCATGTGCAGGGGGTCAATGATAGCGCTAGCAAACGAGGTGTGAAACAGGGTCCATGGTAAAAATGACGTCTGTAGCATATTATTGGGTTGTGAATGGGGGCGCGGGGGTCAGAAGCAGTCTTGGGCCCATGTGCCGAAACTGGTCGTGTTGAGTATCTGGTGTTTGGCTGCGGGCAGTGTTTGTAAAGTTTCGATTTTTTCGTCAGGTGTCTCTGTGCGCGTGGTTTGGCTGAGGGGGTTCGTGGTAGGCTGACACCATATTTGTTTGGAGTGAAGCATCGAGGGGGGGGACGCCATTCTACTGTGATAATTCTAAAATACAGATGTCAGAATTCATTTTTTCCAGCTTTTACCCATTTTCGGTATTGGAACAGAAGATGTGGAGAGGGAATAGAGGAGGTCAAGCACCTTCTAGGTTATTGTTCTGTTCTTAGGATAATGCAAGATATGGCGGTATATGGGATGGGCAGGGAGGGGTGGGGGATGAGTGGCATGAGACAATTGTCACTAAGGTGACACCGTAAGACTCGACAATGTGTTTTGGGTTATTGAAAACATAAGGTTTATCATAACCCAAGTTAACTTTTGTGTGTGTGTGTGGAGGGGGTGGGGGGGTTCATGCCCTCAGTGGGGAAAAAAATTGGAGTTCACACGCAGAGCATTCTGTCATATATATGAAATGATTGTCAACATGATTCATTGTGATTGCATATGTAGTGTCTTTTGTAAATTTCTATCACTAGGTATAAAAGTGTGTGTGTGTGTGTGTGTGTGTGTGTGTGTGTGTGTGTGTGTGTGATTTTTAACCCATGAATTGATCACTGTAGAATCATGGTCTTCTGCACAGAACAGGAGTTTTGTTGGCAATCAGCATGATAAATCTGACAAGCTGCATTGATTTAACACAGACCAGACCATCAGTATTCTATTCTTGGACCTTAATTAGCCAATGACAAAGGTTGGCAGCTGAAGTTTTCTAAATCTTTAGTGGGGAAAAGCGTGCAAGCTTTCTGCTGTGTATCAATTTTGCCTAATGTCAAATTTGAGAAGTTCAGTGTTCGCATAGAAACTCCGTCAACCATTGCTGGTCAAAACTTTGTTATCGGTCTACTCTGTGTATGTTGAGCTGTGCTGGCGATATGTCAGTCCAAGGGCAATATTTCTGGTTGTTGTGGCTGGAACAGCCAGAATGTTAACAAAGTGTTCTATCATGTTGTAGTTGTTTTTGCTGTCATCCCTTTTGGCTGACCTGCGTTTGTTTGTTTGCATTTTACTCCTGTCATGTTGACAATTACTAGAGAAATTAGGGAAAGTGAATTAACTGCATATACCAGTCAGCATTTCGCTAATGACAAACCAGGTGTAAAGGTTTTTGCTGATTGGCTTACTGATGAACCAATATATGAAGAAGGAAAGTGCTCTTCACAGAACTAGTTTCGTTCTGACGTGTGTGACCATCCGTTTCAGCTCTTTGACCGAACTCTTCTCTGTAGCAAGATCCCATTTCATAAAGCCATTATGTCCTCACAGCTTCAGTTTATTTTTTGCATTTGTTTACAAGTACTTGCTTGCTTTTTTTCCTGCACATGACTTTCAATTTCAGCCTGCGATCTACCCCCATTTGTATGTGATGTGAAACCCTGGCAATGTTCACTGGTATCTACAATGAAGATGCACACATTTTGAAGTTTCAGACTAGGGTAGAAACAAGCAGCAAAATGTATGCAAGTAGGTACATCCATTTTTTACAGTCTGATTCGAGAGTTTGAAACTTGACCAGATCTGCAAAGTTCTGTCAGAAAGGCACATTTTCCAGTCGGTTACTTGCAGTTCAGACTGAAAAAGTTTTCCTGAATGTCGGTAATCAGTATACTAGTAGTGAACATTTTTTTTTTTATTAAGGGAATTTAGTTTTACACACACTGAAACACACACACACACACACACACACACACACACACACACACACACACACACTCTCTCTCTCTCTCTCTCTCTCTCTCTCTCTCTCTCTCTCTCTCTCTCTCTCTCTCTCTCTCTCCCCGTATCAAATGCCTTCGTTCCATTAAACAAGTTCTGTCATCAGACAGTGACTCTGTCTAGTGTCACCATCTATGGTGACATTAAAAAAAAAAAAAGGACATTATGAGGAATCCCTCAGTTTATCCTGGCTGAAAGGATATGCTTTGCTAGAAAAATGAGAAGGCAAGTCGAATTGTCCAAACCACGGAGAAGCAGATGCAAAGCTAAGTCCTAAAGACAAACCTTTTCATCATCAGGTCATGAAACATTCAACATTGGCCAGTCACAAGTTGGTGGTTACTTTATAATTATATAGTCTAAGCAGTTAAGTTTGCCCAGGTATAAATACTTTCAACAACAACAACAAAAAAATTAACTGTTCAACTGCTTCCTGAAAGTGTGGGGAGCCCTGATAAGACTGAAAACAAAATCACTGCTCTGTTTCAGTATACTGACCAAGAAACTGATTCGCACGGAATATCAGTCCCATTACAACAAAGCCACAGTCACCCGCGAAGAGAAGGACAAAATTAATGAAGTTCTGGAAACCGTCATTCAGGAGCTGGCCGCCAAGGTAATTATGCTTGTTGTGTTTATGTTATGTATTTTTGCTTTGTTTTTTTGTTTTTTTTGATGGTTTGTTCTCCGTGTTTTGTTTTGAGACAAAGCTCGAGTTTTGTACTACATTCTTTTGATGTTTCTTGTGGATTATCATTGTCCATGTTCTCTTGATGATTTGGACTAAAGGTGTTTGTGTCTCATTACTGAAAAATAATGCAATATATCGTGTTGATTCAAAACTGTTGCAAATTTAAATAGGATGATGTTGATGAGAGATTCTACAAATTTGTTCCATGTCCTTTGATTCTATTGCATGATAGAAAGTAAAGAAGACAGTTCATGCTTGTTAGTTATTATTAGTATCATAAACAACAAGTAAAGGTTGGTGATAGGCATTTTCAGAGTGGTGGCTCAAGATAAGTTCCACTCGGTTGTCTTTTGCTTTTCTGTTTTGGCTTTACATATTGCTGTACATCTTTTCCTGATCGTCTACAGCTTCACTTTTTCTTTACTGCCATGTTAAAAACAGAAATAATGCTGGCAGCTAGTTAAGGCGAGTGAAGCAACACCATGAAGTCAGAGAATGTGTGAATAATGACCGTGGCATTATGTATGATACGAGAATGCAAAACTGTGTTCAATGACGTTAAGCAAGCCGATCCCAAACATGGCAAGATGAGCAGAAGCAGACAACAAACGACAGTTGAACCAAGATTGTTTGAAATCTCAGAGTGTCGCATGGGTTCGCTTTTTTTTTTTTTTTTTTTTTTTTTTAAGTGCATTTGGATCCAGGTACTTGCTGCATTTGAGTCTAGCTGTACAGAATTGTTTAGTGTAAACGGAGGACAAAATTGTCGTTAGAAAAGAAAAAAAAAAAAAAAATTCAGTTCTTGAATTAGTAGCAGGGTAGCAGTGTATAAAGAAATGTTAATATACGTCTGATTTGAATGCTAGATTATGACTGGTCTCTGGAGTTTTCCCCTCCTTATTGGTGTTACATGTATGATATACTGGGATCCATAAGGGTATGAACAGTAGTACTCACATCACACTCAACATCTACAAGCACAATCTTTGCATCTATAGGCACACACACTCTGCCACTCACATCATCAAACCTTGACAAAGGTAACAGGACACCAATGATATGTAAGAAAAAGGGGAAATAAAAAGTTTTTCCAATACTTGACTGCAAGAAAGGCATGCAAATAATCCTGTGAAGGCATCCCCTTTATCTCACTTATTAAATTAGCTGGGAAAGACTACATTCCAATGTCCTAAGCAACGAAAAATAAATAAAAAGAAAAATATTTGTTACTTGCCAGTTGTTTTCCTTGGATGAACTCTGATTCTTTCATCAGACAATATCATCATGGTCAGATTGACACCACGTTCCCCGTCTCCCCTTTTCCCCTCTCCCCTGAACACACCAACTTTTTTCATTCTTCCCAGTTTGGCCAGACCCTGTGAAGCCCGAAGGTACAGGCAGTGTAGGTGTCTCCCTTGAACCTAGTCCCCTGGACTCCTCCTCTGAAGTTCTCCCTCTCCATTGAAAGGTCTCCTGTCTGGTATCTCGAACAGGTCTCTGTTGCAGCAGAGAACCCTGCTGGCTGAAACTAGTGAAAGCTCCCTGCCTAGGCCCCAGCAGGTTTGACTCACCTTGGTGTCTTCCATCTCCCACACAGATGGACAGTTTGTGGTTGGAGTCCCCTTGACTCTGGTTTGTCATCACTCATGAGATTACAGCAGACCTGAATATGTCATTTCTACTGGTCTTGACTTTACTTTGCAGAGCCTTCAGCGACACAGAATGGTTTCATTTTACAAACAGGAGTCGCCATTACTGATATTCCAAGCGCTTTCTCCCCTCCGAAAATAAGTCACACCATCACTGATATTCCATGCATCTTGTAGCCATTTCTTGAACAGTGACAGGCTGAATACTAGTGGTTCAGCTGATAGACTTACAGAATCACTGGTCACACACGCGCGCACGGCACACACACACACACACACGCACGCATACACACACACACACACACACACACACACACACACACACACACACACACACACACGTTAATCACAGATTCTCAAGAGCAATTTGAAAGAAATTGCCAATCAGTCTTAGATTCATCCTTGTTCAGCCAATGATGTTGCTGGCATACACATGTACCCATTATTATCATGATTACCCCTATCATTCCAATTGAGCTAATGGAATACCAGAGATCATACAACCCACACGTATCACAATGATCTACACTGATATGTAGTTGCGAAAATTTAACCAAGTCTTCAAGTTAGTTTGGGTCAGCCAGTGGAATCACAGGTATACCTTTACACATGAACAACAAAGAGTTGGGTACTGTGTTGTTAATGTGGAACACCTCATTCTAACTCATGTTCGATACCCCTACACAATCTATTGTGCCAGGAACTTGGGCCCTCTCCGCAAGCCAATGCCTAATGCCTTGCGTATCTACTGCCCATAAGGTGGAGACCACCTAATACATTGAAGCCTTTCTGAAGGTGTTCATTCTCAAGATTTGATACACATGACTTTTCCTCAGGAACTGCTCGCTGGCCAATGGTCACTGGGCAGAGTCGTTCATACATGTTGACAACTATTGTTGCTGTTGGACCCCACACCCAATGTACGTTTCAGTGTAAGTTCCATGGAAGAATCCTACAGATTGCTGTTTGGGTAGATTAAACACGTTCCTCTTTCAGGAAAGCAAGTTTTGTATCTACTCGCCAGGATCTTCCCTGGATATGCAAATTACTCCCAAGTTTACCCTCGTACTTCACCATCAGACTCAGGTTACCCATACATGTGGTATGGGCGTTTGAGCACCTGAAAAACCCAAGAGAATTTATCCCCAACGTTTTCGAAACCATCCTGGATTGGAATAAGAGACCAGAGAATATTCAGTTGACCCACCACATAGATGATAATCTGGCTGACACCATTCCACTACCACTGTCCACCACACTCTTCTTGTTTATGTTGAAAATGGTTCCCTCTGAACAGGTATACGGGTCTGATAGTTTTTTTGTTTGTTTTTTAAAAATAAGTATCAGTGAGTATTGGTAGTTGTCTCCTGCGATTTTGGGATCATATCAAAGGCAAAAGAGATCCATTTGAGAGCAAGGTGTATTCACGCTATTTTCAGTTACACTTGGGGGGCAATTACATCTCCAGCAAGAAGTTTCATGGCACTGAGTGAAACAACATTTAAGCAGCAAAAGGGTGGGGGGAGGGGACAAGGGGGCAACTTTGACCAAACATCATATTTTTTAAACATTCTCTCCAACAACAGGGATATGGTCAAGTTTTGCTGTGTTGACACCACTGACACTTTCACTATCAAAGTGGAAGCTCCAAACTCAAAGGGAACATACTCTCAGGGTCCCTATGCCAAACTGTTACCACAAGCGTGAGAGTTTATTCATTTTGTGTTGGAAAAACGGGCAGCACAAAATTCCTCCTTTCCTTCCTGCAGCTCGGAAAACCAGTTCTCGTGGTAGCACTTTGAACTTCATGGCTAGTCGCATCATCGGTACACGTCATGACCAGGTCGCGCTCGTGTGGCAGTTTTTATGAATGGAATGGATGGCCAGACGGCCTCTACAGAGTGGGGAAAGTGTCGCTGCTCTATTCTGGCCAGTTTGTTACTGCACACGTAGCAGTTCTTATTTATACTTTTTTTTTTTCTCTCTAAATCCAGGAATGAAGGGAATACTCGTATCATAGGATCTAGAACAAGCGAAGTATGGTTCATAGAAAAGTAGGAATGAAAGAGTTCAATGTATTCTGGCAAAAATGATTAGAGCAGTAGTCTGTGATGAGTCGGAGTTGATGAAAATTTGTGTCAAACCACATACCCCCACTGATGATCAGCAGTACAAGATGAGACCTCAGCAAAACAATTTAGCATGTGTTCAAATGCTTTTCAGCTTTTTTTCCTTGATGCTGTCACTACTTCCTGGGGTCCTGTTACAATTTTTGTGTGTGTTTTTCCAGTATGGATTCTACGGTGAATTGTTATCATGAGGCAGCCTGGGAAATCAGTTTTGGAGATCATGTGTCTTCTAATTATTTCGTTAAAGGGAGCCAGATGCCTTATTTGTTCATATTTACATACCATGCCTAGCTAGGGGGCTTCCCGTTTAGACCCTCCTTCAGCACTTTTTTGGTACCATTTTCTTTTACACTGTATGTATTTTTAGTTTTGCCCGCTGTACATTGTAAATGTATGATGAAAGCATGCCAACACACCATTTTTGGAAAAGATTTCTTTGCTTGTTTTTTTTCTCAATGCATTTTTTTTTTCTTTTTTTTTTTTTTAGATTCATTTGTTCCTGAACTCTGAATCAGCCGCCTTGGTGATTGGCAGTGTTCTACATGGATGAAACATGTGTCAGGAAATGCTTGCTTGAAACTGGAATTTGACCTAGCCATTCATCCTCATTTCCTTAACCTCTCTAATGTCCTGGGGCGGATTTTTTGTTTTCCTTCCCAAACATTTCAGTAGAAGCGTCCTGATTACTCTGTCCTATCTGGGTTCTTCTTTTCTATAACTGATCTTCCTTTGTCATTTTTTCTGAAAGCGGGGGGGGGGGGGGGGGGGGGGGGGGAACAATGCTGCTTTGCTTGGCTAATAGTCATGATACCGTTTGTTGATCTTAATGAAGTGCATCGTGCAAATTGATGCCGATGTTCAGAAGAAGTTTTTGGTTTTCTCAAGTCCTCACATAGTAACCACCTAATCTTACCCTTCTGGTCCCCTGGCCTTCGTGCTTTTCATTTTATTACGGGTTTTCATCAACCCATGTTTCTGACAGTCCGGCTTCGAGTTTGGAACGAATGAAAGCAGTGGAAGTATTACTTGGAGCACTTTTATCTCTTTTTTTCATTCCTGTGCAACAACTTTGAGTTTGAAGTTCCACCGTTGGTAACGTTTTTTGCCTGTGTTATCTTTTTGATCCAACCCCTGCCTTTAAGACAGCCACATTCTCTCTGATTTCTGTCTGTGGGGATGATGTCAGTGACTGGCAGCAATGATGTGTGGTGTGTGGTGTGTGTGTGTGTGTGTGGTGTGTGGTGTGTGTTGTGTGTGTGTATGTGAATGATATGACCCATCGCCACCAGTGCACAATGGCCAGTTTTCCTAACAAATAAGTGATAGAGAAGGGGATTTACAAGTCCAGATTTTGATTGTGTTTTATTTTTAAAAAACTAAAGCATCATCACCAAGACAAATGGTGGGATCGTGCTTTTAAGTCTCAGCCAAAGGACTTGGAGGGGCTAGGAATCAAACACAGTGGCCGTGGCTGTTAAACTAAAGTGAACATTTCTTGTACCCTCCTGCACGTGTCCGAAAGGAAAGCTACCGACCGGACCAAGACTTTGGGATCTGTACTGCTGGTCCACATAGCCAGGCAGGGTCTGCAAGTATTGTGCTTTGAGTAGGTCAAATCGCATTCGGGAATTTTTACAGGAAGAAAGTTGTTTTGGATTATTGAAGTGTGAGTGAACAATGGTGAAGTGGCTGTGTCGAAGCAGGTGAATATTGTCATAAACTTAGACTGACGCAACCCTTGTGGGGTGTGTACCTATTGTTCGTAGCTATCATATTACATGGTAATTTTGTTAGACGTGGTTTTGTGTGCTTAGAATACAGTAATTGTACCTTTTCACTCAGGGGTGCCTCCTCCAGTGAGGAATTCTACGGGTGTTTGTAGTGCAGGGCATGCTCACGTCTTCTTTGCCTAGTCAGCATCCTGCCGCCCGCCGCCCCCGGGGCCCCCCCCGCGCCTCGTCGCACCCGACACACACAGGCCACCTGAGGCCGGCACGCATGTGTTCTGAGTGTTGCTTTGGGGTCTGTTGATTATCGTTGTGTATTGTCCTTAGGCAAAAGAAGTGTTCGGTACTGCGGGGGTCACGTTTTCGTATACAATAAAACATGGATTGGCAGTCCGGGGGCCAACTTCATTTCGGACGGTGTGCTGTGTTCGCGGACAGGATCAAAAGTAACAATGACAGAAGGGTCAGGAGTTGTTTTTGTTGCTGTGGCTGGTGTTCTAAAAGACTAAAAACACAAGAATTGAGTTAAGATCCGATGGTGATGAAGGGTGAGAGTGTGGCGGTGTGAGGGATCTGTGAGGGTAGAGTGAAGGTCGTGACGTTTCTTGCTTGATCGGCGGGGGGTGGGGGGTCGCTCGGCCCCCTGTCTGTCGCCCCAGTTCTTGTTTTTCAGGTCATTATACTTCACTCTTTTTTGCAGGGGGGGGGTGTTTGGACATCTGCTGTGCCTAAATGAGGGTTGGGTTTAGCGGTTGCTTTTCCTGCTTAGTTGCTCTAACTAGTGAACTTTTGTTCATTAGGTGCGTGTTTCTAATTGCAGTGAGTGCAGAGATCGTCGATGACAGTGTGAGCTTATTTGTGTTTAATGTTTGTGTTGTGTTCCTTCTTGTAGTTGGTGTGAAGGGGGTCATGTGTGGGGCCTGTTTTTTGGTGTGAGTGACGTTTAGTGTCTGGGGCAGACAGTGACCTGCTCGGCTGGGTGGTGAAGCAATGTCTGGATGCAGCATGGGAACATGCGTGCCCATAAAGTGCAAGCATAACCTGTTTACCAACTGGGTACAAAACATCCGTTTGGAGGGTGTGTGTTAATGGGCGCGCAAGCGTAGCATGGTGTTCACTAATTGTGGTCTCTCAGAAGCTGTAGGACTAAGGTGGTGTCCCCCGCCGTCTCGGCGGCCCCATGTGTTCATGCACAAGGGAAGAGCGTGGGTCTTTGGTGCTTTGTTTGCTCCTTGAGGGCTCATGTTTGTAGGAAGTGTTTGGCGTGTGGTGGGCGACAGCAATGGAAAAGTTGTAATGTCAAGTTTGAGAATTATGACAGCTGCCGGGAGATTTTTCATGTTTGTGTAATATCTTCCTGTTGCTCTGATCGCGCTTTTTTGTTTTGTTGTGTTGTGTTTTGTTTGTTTTTGGTCGAGAAAGGGACTGGTGTAGGGTTTAGCAAACGTATGTTGAGTTTACGTGGAATGCATTGACATGTTGGTGGTGTGGGTGTACGAGTAACCAGGGGGTGAGAAAGTTCAGTGTTTTGAGGTACTGAGATGAGTAAGTGATTACCGAGGTGGTTACGCACGGGTTCTGAGTGTTTGGTCGTGCCAGGGGTCATGGTGGCCCTTTGAATGGTGGTCATGCGTTGGGGTGGAGTGGGGATTGTCAGTGTTACATACTGTGATGGCAGTCCATGTGATGAACAGGTGGTTGATTTGGGGGGGTGGGGGGGACCTGATGGTGAGGGGGGCCAGTGCTGTCAGGGTAAAGTTGGGTTCACTTCTGGGTCCTTTGTCTGGAGCGCGGGTTTAATCTTACTCTCTGTTGGTACTGGTGCCACTGGAGACGTTGAACGGTGTAGGGGGAGTATAGAGAACTAGCCTAAGTCCTAAGAAGACCTATTTTCCTTAATGAAGGAAATGTGCGGGTACAGTGTTATAGTAAGAGCGCAGTGTTTAGGTGGTTGGTTGTGAGGTGTACCGACGGTAGAACGGTAAATCTGATGTTTGGTGATGCGTGTCCCAGGCACCATAGTCCAGCAGGCAGCTGGACTGGCCCTGAGTCTGGGGTGAGGGTTCATGGATGCCATTGAAGGGGGCGTAGCCTTTTCAGTGTCAGGGGGGCTTAAAATTTCTTGCATCTTTCTGTGATTATCGCTGAATTATGTTGTGTGTGTTGCCTTCAGTGTGGGGCATGCGACAGGATGAATACTGATGGTACAAGGTAGGAATGTGGGTTGATGGGGGGCTGGGGGGGGGGGGGGGGGGGGGTGGGGGGGGGGGGGGGGGGGGGGGGGGGGGGGGGGGAGGGGGGGGGGGGGGGGGGGGGGGGGGGGGGGGGTGGAGGGGGGGGGGGGGGGGGGGGGTGGGGGGGGGGGGAGGGAGTGCCTACTTTACCTTGGAATTTGGCGGTATGATTAATTCGTACCCCACTGACAATGCTATTTAACTCATTCGCGGCGGGTATTGTAGAAGTCTTTTCTTTTCTGCCGTACATATGACACATTGTACTGGTAAGAGCCATGGCGAGAAAAAGTTTAACTTTGGCTTTGTGATTCGATGATGTAAGCCCCTTTGGAAACACCGTCCAGGGTGTTGTGAGTGTGTGTGTAGTAAGTGTACTGCAAAAAGTGCTTTAGGTTGACGGCCACAGATTTTCAGATATATTACCGGCTTGTTAGTGTACACACAGGTACATGCACACACGGCATGTCGCGCATTGCACGCACGCACACACCACACACGACAGCACACACCGACAGCACACACCAGCACACACACGGCACACCACACACACGTACCACCACAGTTGAAACCTCCCACCTAGAACCCCCTTCCTTTGAGACTTTCTTAATTCAGAAACTCCTTTCCTGTTTTGTCTAAAACTGTGTTTTGCATCCAGAATAAAGGTTTCCTTTCCATTTCGTGTGCTTTTTCCCGCAGACTTACACACAGAATGCCTACTGTGTTCATGATTTGAAAAGACAGTGTTGGATGATTTGATGTATTCATCTGCACCATGTCTTCACTCTGCCTTGGGCTTCAGATGATATCAGGATTGATGATTCATGTGATGCGTATATAACTAAAACACACAAACAAACAGACAGGAGGATGGTTTAGCCTGTTGATTTCCACTGCATGTTTTTCACCCATTCTTTATGATATTCAAATGAAGATAAATGAACAAAGATGCGTCAGTGAGCGCGTAACTGTGTTATCAGATCTATAAAGTCTGATGCTTTAGTTTTTAATCAATGGCAGGCGATGTAGGAGCGGTCCACAAGAAAGAATATAACCGTCAGTGTGGTTTATATATTTATTTTTCGAAAACCATGATAGTTATCAAAACAAATTTTTTCCCCCTGCGTATGAGGAAATGTTGGATTTTTTGGGGTTATTTCTAAGGTTATAACTGGGCTGCTGGTTTTGGTTGACCTGTGTATTGCAGTTTGAGAATCTAGTGTAAGTTATGGCAAAAAGTTCTCAGTATGGGAGCACATGATATGCATACCTGGCATGGTTAAATTTGATAAGTACCTCAAAGGTTGACTTGACATAAAATTGGTTTCAGGTGGTAGGTGTGGTGGCATTCTTGTGTGTGTGTGTGTGTGTGTGTGTGTGTGTGTGTGTGTGTGTGTGTGTGTGTGTGTGTGTGTGATCAGTTTCAGTGGCTTATGTAACGTCTTTTCATTGCCAGATGATATTAGACACTGTTTTAAAAAAAAAACGAAAAAAAGAAAAAGAAAAAGAAGAAAGAAAGAAAGAAGAAAGAAAGAAAGCAAACACCTCCACACATAACTTATCATCCCGTTAGTACTGTTCAAACCCACATCTGAGACATGTATATTTACATGAGTGTGAAATACCCAAGTGGGTACACAAAATTGTTGATCTTTATGAAAAGTTTTGCAACCTGTGACTGCGCAAATAACATGCCCAATGGCAATTTCAGCAACATATGGACCATGTAAGACAGTATTAACGTTATCAGAGTTAGTCATCTCAGTACCGTTTCTCTCCTGATAGAGCGAGGTCAGCACTGAGCATTCAAAACAAAAGATGATGCACACAGAAATGTTTTCTCTGCAGACACAAGTAATACCATGAGAATATTTTGTGTTGCCAAAGTATTCAGCCTTAAATTCATGAAATTAATCTAACAATGTGCCTTGGGCACAATGATAAAGTAGCCATTTTTGACTTAAACTCTGCCTATGTACTTATTTTTCCATAATTTGGATTTATTCACAAAAGGATAAGTCTAAGGGATTATAAAATAAATTTTCAGCGTTTCTATTTTCTCCTTTTGCAAGACTGTTGTTTCATTCCACTTTATACCACAGTGAGATGGGACCCAACAAAAAATCAATTCTATGTCTAAAGTTATGAAACAATGCAGTAGATGTTGAGTAATTTCAATAAACCAAATCTTTTCTAGCTAAATCTAAGGGATTATAAAATAAATTTCAGCGTTTCTGTTTGCTTCTTCTTTGCAAGACTGACTGTTGTTTCATTCCACTTTATACACAGTGAGATGGGACCCAACAAAAATCAATTCTTATGTCTAAAGTTATGAAACAGTGCAGTAGATGTTTCATTTAAAAAATAAAAAAAAAAAATCTTTTTTAGCTTTGTATTTCCCAACGTTCTAGTGTGATTGTAAAACAAATTTGGAATCAACACACAGTAAAATTTATAGAAAGCAATTGGTGTATCTTATATGTAAGTCAGAGCTTTCAGTATTGCATATAATTCTGAGGTATAGATGAAAAACCCCTTTCCTGAATAACATGATTTCCTGACATATAAAGGTGGTATTATAAAGCCAGAACCACTGTCAGAGGATTCCATTACCGACCCATCTGTAAACACTTTTAAATGATTTGGATGGCTGTTTTCTAAATGTTCACGAACTTCAGTTGTTAAAAAGATTTACATTATCACTTCTCTTAAACAAAGTGTATTTGTAATCAAAAGAAGCATTTAGGTGCTCCCAAAGAGGCATTGGAGGTACTGCAGAAAATTCTGGTATTGCAGTAATATCAATATTGCAATGTGACATAAAGTCAGATGTGTTGTTTCTAATTGGTTGAATGATATATGACCTATGTTTTTAGACCTCTGGGAATCCATCAATATTTCTTCAATAACTGAATTTTCCACAGAAAGACTTCTGACAATATATTTAGATACATCCAGTATTCACTTCTCATTTAGTGGTAATATATATGTTTCTTTGTAACAACTCTGAGTGTTTGTGTATGAACTAGGACTCCCAGAGCTAATTTCATAGCCTTACTGTACATACTTTGCACTGTCTTTAAAAGAGAATTAGGGGCAGAGAAATATGCGTACTGCCCATATGTCAATTTCGATTGGACTAAAGAGATGTATAGATGTAAAAAGGGTATGACAGTCCTGACCCCATAGTTGATGACATGATTTTAGGAATGTATAATCTTTTCTTTTAAATCAATAAATTTCAATATGGTGTTTTCCAGTTCAGCTTAAGAGTTAAAAATACCCCCAGGAACTTAACTTTTGTTTATATTCCAGAATCTGACCATCTAGTATGTGTGTGAGAGAGAGAGTGTGTGTATGTGTGTACGTGCTCGTGTGTATGCATGCATGCATGCATGTGTATGTGTGTGAGTGAGGCAGGGTAGTTAAAAGACTTGGTCATGTGAAAGTGGAGTGTATACCATCGATTTAACGGTAAAATAACCTAAGGCAGTATCAAAGTTGAAAGTAATAATTCCAGCAGTACATCATCTGTCTGTCTGTGTGTTGTGTGGAACTCGGCAATCTTCTCTCAGAGGATGTAACCAAAACTCTTGTCTGTGTCTTTAGTTCTTTCATCTCTTGGCTACTGTTATTCTCTTTATTCTGACTATCTGGAACTCCAGATTCAGCAATTGCATTCAGGAAGTACAGAACAATGCAGTGAGACTGATTTTTCAGACGTTCTGTCACTAAAATTATATTATGTATCATTTGTATGCTTCAGTTGCCAATTAACCCTGGCTTGCATGCATGCTTAAACTCCGAACCCACTCTACTGACACATGCTAAAACTGCCCCATACATGTTTATTTTGAAGTTAGGTGCATTTTCGTACACATGCACGTATACACTCACACATACATACACACTAACCACACACACACACACACACACAAACACACACACACACAACACACACCCACACACACACTCACCACACACACACACACTCACCACACGCACACATATCAATAGTTCCAGCAGATATGAATAAACACTGGAACATGGATTCCACAGCTAGGTATGTGACGAATGCCAGGAGAATCATGTGACTTGAATTCCTTTCATGGGAGGCACCGGGTTTTTTGTATGAACAATTTAACTTGCAGTGCATAGCACCTAACGTTTGATAGTTTTCACATGAGCTGCTTTCAAAACCCACTTTTTTTTTTTTTTTTTTTTTTGGTAATGACATATTCACAAGCATTGTGAGGTACGGTGGACTGACAGTGCACAGCTCACCGTAACTTTTTCCTTCTGCCAGGATGGAGGGAAGGGGTCTGCAGGAAAACCTGTGAGACCC
>JADBJO010032677.1:5000-15448 GCA_016801955.1 Conus betulinus
AAGGCACATTCCTAATTCATACCAGCAGTCTCTGACATCGACTGGGGGTGGGGGGTAAATCTTCATTCATGGCGTTGGTAGGTGTTGGCTCAACAATGCCATTGATTTCCTCGCCTCTTCTGACACTTACATTCCTCTCATAGTAAGACATCACTTTACTTCGTCACAGACATCACGCGCTAGCCCTAATAAGGTCATCCACCTTCCGTGCTTACGAAGATTCCCGAGTATAACCGAACGTCCCCGGAAAACGGGGGACCAACGTTCCCACGAACATAACCGATTGAAGCCGACGGAGAGATCGGGGCCAGGGTCGGTGATCGGAAGACGATAACTGAGAAGCGGAAACGACCCGCTGGAAACGTCGCCCAAGTCGCGCCGGTTTTAGCTCGCTGTCGGCCACATCACAGACGCATCAACGAATTCTGTCTGGGGCTCAGGAATGTTGTGTGGGATGAGGGCGAGGCGTCGTTTTTGTATAAATACAGTTTTCTAGCAGGGGCAGGCTATCAGCTTCTTCCGAGCAGCAGATTCAAGACCGACAACTCGACTTCCGAAAGCTTAGTTATTGTTTCAGGGATACTCAGGCCAACAAACGTTGTTTCGCGAAAAGTTCGGGAAGGAAAGAAAGCGAGGCTGAATATTGAAAGATTCTACCTCCACACAATTTTTTTAACGTGAGATCACTACTTTTGAGTGGAAACATTTTGTTTCCAGTCGCGGTTTTAATCTTCAGCCGGATTGGTCGCGTAAAAGAATCTACGGCAGTTGACAATGAAGACTATGGCGTTGACGGGTCTATTTTTACTGCAGGTAAGTACCAAAATATATATATATATATATTTTGTTTGTTGTTGTTGTTGTTTGTTTGTTTTCTTAGGTTATCGTCATCTCCATCAACGGTGATCTTATTCACAATCATTTATCATCCATACCTTCGTTTGTCAGTGTCTTATATTTTATAACGGCCGTTTAAACAACAGCCTATTTAAACTCGGTCGTGCATTTCTAGGTTTTGTTGACAGTTTATCTGTTTACTTGATTGACATGTCATTAGGTCTGTTTCAATTTCAACATTCTTTTCTTTCGGCTTACGAATACAACAGTTCTCTTTGAAAGTTTGTATGTTTGATTGTTGGCTTTTAACAGTTCACCAATGAAACAGAACCTACTTCATCTTCTGTGATTTACAATCTACTTGTTGTAATGGTGGCCACGCCTTCTGTGGGTGCAGTGGTTAGCATGGTGGGCAGCAGGCTGGGAGGCTCAGGGTTCGAATCCTCTGACAACATGGCGCATTTATTTATGGGATTGCCTGACTCCATCAGACTCCTTGTCCGCAGTTGAGTGTTTTGTGGATTCAGTTGGGACCACGTGACCACGAGTCGATTTCGTTAACTTACTTGACTGTCGTTTGAACGGACTTAGTGGAGCCTTCTAAAAGGGAGTACTTACACACACTAGCTCGCAAACTAAGCAGTTGGTGTCGTCAGTAGTGAGGTTGGTGTGAAAGACGTACTGCGTGTGCTAGATTAGAAGAGCCAGCCACTGAACACCACCGCGGTGGCTCAGCGACAGCGCAGTGTCTCCTCCGGTGGGTAGCCTCAAGGCGACTGGTGAAAAATGAAGGCTGTGGCCGAACTGCACTGGGTATGGGTTGTACACGGTGTAACCGGTATGAGCTGTATGACAGTGCTGTCTCTTGAGCGGCACAGAGAGTGAAACTGACAATGACCTGCTGTTGTGTATTGTTGAGCCGACGGCAGGAGCCATATCCGGGTGAAATGATGAAATTGGCGATGACGGGTATTCTGACGGCGACCACAGTGTGACGGTGGTGTGGTTATGATGATGACGATGATGATGATGATAATGAGGATGATGATGATAATGATGATGATGATGATGATGAGGTTGATGATGAGAATGATGATGATGATCATGATGATGAGGTTGATGATGAAGATGATGATGATGATGATGATGATGATGATGACGACGACGACAATGATGATGACTGTTTCGTTTCTTTACAGGTGGTGCTGGTGATTTTAGCCGAAGGCAAACGCACGAACTTAAAGGACTTGCTCGCTCGAAGTAAGTCTCTCTCTCTCTCTCTCTCTCTCTCTCTCTCTCTCTCTGTCTGTGTATGCGTGGGTGCATGTGTGTGTGTGTGTGGTGTGTGTGTGTGTGTGTGTGTGTGTGTGTGTGTTTCCTCTGCATCCGTCTTTCCTCTTTGAGGTGACAGTAGACGCCGCTGCCAACGAGGAACTATAAACACACCAAAGCAACAGACTGTCAGGTCCTGAACGTTGTATATTTCCACCAAGTTTCGCTGATATTCAGCTGCCACTGAGGCGGCTGCGGAAATCAAAGATTCACGATGAGTCAGCCGATGTGACGCTTTTTATCTCTGGACCATCGTAGTCCTAAGCCGCCTGAAGGACAGCTGGAATTTGTTCAAATATACAATGTCCGGGACATAAAGCTCTACTGTTTGTTTATTGTATGTATTAATACGTCTGTGCATGTCTCTCTCCTCTGCATCTCTCTCTCTTTGTCTGTCTGCCTGTCTGTCTGTCTGCCTGTCTGTCTGTCTCTCAAGTTTTTCCCAAACTCTCTCTCTCTCTCTCTCTCTCTCTCTCTCTCTCTCTCTCTCTCTCTCTTTCTCTCTCTCAGGTTTTTTTCCAAACTTTCTCAACTTTGAAGATAATGTCTTTCAAAAGTCTGAAAAATTGAAATGCCCTAGATTCGTTTTCTCTGCTGTTTAAAGCATTTAGTTCACATTCATGCGCCAGAGCGCGCGTGCGCCCCCCCCCCCCCCCCCCAGCCCCCACCACCACCACATACACACACGCACACGCGCGCGCGCGCGCGCACACACACACACACACACACACACACACACACACACACACACACACACACACACACACACATTGTTTTTATAAACGTGAGTGTGTGTGTGTGTGTGTGTTCCTTCGATCCGCTTGAAAGAGAGAGGGGGGAGAGAGGAGAGAGAGAGAGAGAGAGAGAGAGAGAGAGCTGAAAAAGCCTGAGAGAGAGAGAGAGAGAGAGAGATAGGAGAGAGAGAGAGAGAGAGAGAGAGAGAGTTAACGCTTTGATCGCTTTTCAGTTGCCGAGAAACAGAAGATCAAGGACAAGTACATCGAAGGTAGGAAAGCCCACTCACTCTCGTGAAATGCTCGCCCCATCCATTGCAACCATATCATATTAAGAGCATTGAAAGAAAAACACCACCCTAGTTTAACTAACACTCAAACGAAAAGCTGGCTGATACATTGTTAAGCAGTAAGGGAGATAAAAAAAAAAAAACATCTTTGGGAAAAAAAGTGTATCAAGCAGCGAAGGGAGAGAAATGCCTTCATCTAAATGGGAAGTTCGGACTGCTGTTTCCGGGAAGAATGTGTCGCCTCAGTACATCGCCACCCATAACTTCTTTCCGTCTTTCTGTGTACGTTTGTTGTTGAAAAGGAGAAGGAGTGAAGATAGAAAGTGTCCACTGATGCAGTATAAATGGTAAACAACAGCGCAAAATGTCACACATGCTAATTCGACGCGCACAAATGTTAAAAAAAAATTCTGGCATTTTGCGTGCATCACAGGCGCAAATTGTAACAATGGTCACATTTTGCGTGGACGATGGACATGGTGTATGTACACAGATGGCGTGTACAGTACTGTACGTCCTGTACAGTGGTGCATTAAGTGAGCTTTGTTGTTTGTCTCGTGTATCGTGTTTGTGCTTGGCTGTGTCGTGTTGTGTTTATATACTGAATGACAATGCATTGTTAATGTTATACCGTAGAATAGTGTAGGTCCAAGGCCCACAGAGCGAGGGCTGGTGTGTTGTTTTGCATTGTATTGGGTTGTGTTGTATTGTATTGTATGGAATAGTATTGTTCTGTTTTGCATTCTGATGTGTGGCATTGATGGTGTCGTTTTGTATGGTATTGTGTCATGATGGATTGGATTGCATCGCAGTGTGTTCTATCGTATTGTGTTGTATTGTATGATATCGTATCGTTTTGTGTATTTCATCGCCTTGCTTTGTGTTGTATGGTATCGTACTGATTTATATTGTATGGTGTTGTTTCGTATTGTATAGTATTGTATTGTATTGTATTGTATTGTATGATGTATGGTTTGTATTTTAATGCATTGCCGTGCATTGTGTCGTATCGTATTGTACTGTATTGTATGGTATTGTATGGCACTGTGTTGCATTGTATTGTATCGTAATGTATCGTATCATATTGTATTGTACTGTATTGTATCGTAGTCTATCGTATCGTCTTGTATCGTATGGTATATTGTATTGTATCATATTGTATCGTATCGTACCCGACTGTATTGTACCTTGTATCTTGTATCGTTTCGCATTGTATTGTATTGTGTTGCATTGTATTGCAATGCATTGAACTGCATTGCATTGCATCACATTGCATGGTATCGTATCGTATTGTAAAGTATTGAACTGCATTGCATTGCATCACATTGCATGGTATCGTATCGTATTGTAAAGTATTGAACTGCATTGCATTGCATCACATTGCATGGTATAGTGTCGTGTTGTAAAGTATTGAACTGCATTGCATTATGTGGCATTGTACCGTACTGTGTTGTCATTGTGTTGTCATTGTGTTGTCATTGTGTTGTGTTGCATCGCGCTGTCTGGCACAGAGTGCAGCCAGAAGCCCATAGAGCTGGGACTGGTGGTGGATTCCAGTGTCAGCATTCTGGAGAAGGACTTCCAGGACCGGGCCAGAAATTCCTCAGTGACTACCTCGACTCCTACGACATTGGCTCCGGAAAGAATCAGGTGAGCCGAAAACGATGAAACGTCAGAAGAGAGAGTGGAGAGAGGGGGGGGAAAGAGAGAGAGAGGGGGGGGGAGAGGAGAGGGGGGGAGAGGGGGAGGGAGGGAGGACCCATGTGTTAAAAACGTTTTGACTCAAGAATGTAGAGTAGTAATGCTTGGCCTTCCAGTCTGTTCTTTCTATGTTGCTGTGCTCTGCTAAAACACACAACACACACACACACACACACACACACACACACACACACACACCACACACACACCACACACACACACACAATCACACACCACACACACACACAGTCCGAGGAAAAGAAAAGAGAGTGGGTTGGGTAGAGTAGCAGGTAGCATTGCCTACCAACCTGCCCTTTCTGTTCTACATTGTTCAATTAAAACACTAAAACACGTAAAAATAGAAAGACCCGATAGAGGAGGAGATAGAGAGAGATAGAGAGAGAGAGAGATAGAGAGAGGAGAGCGTTGAGGTTGAGCTGAAAATCTTTCACACCATATGTAGATCTCTCCTTCCTTCTTCTTCATCCCCAGTTCATTCATCCATCCACCACACCCATCACCCATCCATCTATCCTTCCATCCATCCACCCATCCATCTAACCTTCCACCCATCTATTCACCCAACTTTTTTAAAAATTTCTAAATACTGATCGATGAGAATGAGGATGATGAAGATGATGCCACGGATTTCCATTCGGGTCTGAGACTGCATGACAGGGCTGTGTACTCTACGCTTCCTTTCATAATATATCCCGACGTCAACCAGGCCCCGAGAGATACAGGCACCTGCAGTGTTTGTCAGGAAACTTGGAGCAACACTCTCAGAGACGCATCCATTTAGCAAATGAAAACTCGACTGTGTTGGTCCCAGTCTTTTTTTCCAACTGAGCCCCGTAGCACACTCAACTTTGGGTTACAACTCTCGGGGTAGGAGCCGGTCGGGGCCAAGAGAAAAAAATAAAAGAAGAAAAAATCCCACATGACTTTGACTTGGGAATCGAACCCCCACGAAACCCTCCCAACCCGGGAGTCGGTGACGCTCCACCACTTCGCCACGGCGGCTGGTCTTCAACTTCTCTTTATTCCCCCACAGGTTCCGCGTGGCGGCGGTGACCTTCGTGCAGGTGGCGTTGTCGTTTACTTCAAGACGGCTTCAACCTCACCCACGTACGCCCGCAGGCGGATGTGCTGCTGGGTCACGTGACCGCGGATGAAGTTTCCGGCGCGGGCGGCGCACGGACACGGGTGACGCCATCGCCTACATTGCGTGACGTGCAGATGAAGGACACCGCGACCCCTGGGCTCCCAAGTTTCGTCATCGTCGGGTCACTCACTGATGGCCAAACTCCTCAGAGGTCGTGGTCTGTCTGTGTATGGCGTAAGGGCGTGGGCATGGTTTGCGTGCGTGTTCGTTCGTTCGTTTCTTTAATTTTAATGTCTGTATCCACTTTATAGTGAATCTTAGACAATGACAGAGACAACCGAACAGGCAAACAAACAAAGACAAATAGGGAAAAAAAAAACATACATGTATTTAAACGTGCCCGGTGTATGTGTAGTGTCGTGTATTGGGTGTGTGTGTGCTTGGGCGGGGGGGAGAACTAAATGTATGGTGCGTGTGTGTGTGGTGTTGTGTGTGGTGTGTGTGTGTGTGGTGTTTGGGAGGGAGGGAGGAGGGTAGAGGGGTTCTTCTCTCTTGTCTCTATAGGATTCTTGTGGCTTGCGTTTGTTTTGAGACTTCAGAAGAGTGTTCGCGCCACGCTCCACCCTGACATCATTCGCTTTCCTCTGTCTGTCTGTACCTACTATTGTCTGTGGTTATGTTTGTTTGTTGTGTTGTTGTTTTTGTTTCATCTCTCTCTCTCCTCTACCTCTCTCTCTCTTCTCCTCTCTCTGACCCTATGTGTTCTTGTTGTTGCTGATCCTCTGGTCTCCTCCTCCCTCTTCTCACCTCTAGGTCTCTCCTCTACTCTCTCTCTCTCTCTCTGCTCTGTGGCACGCTATCTCACAATCAATAAACACATCTTCAATCTGTGTATACACACATAAACACATATGTCAATCGTCGATTCGTTGTGTGTGTGTGTGTGTGTGTGTGTGTGTGTGTGTGTGTGTGTGTGTGTTGTGTGTGTGTGCGGTGCAGACGGCGGTGGACCAAACTCCAGGCGGAGCAAGCCATCCGGGACAACAATCACCATGTTCGCGGTGGGTGTGGGTAACAGCGTGTCCCCAGCAGGGAGCTGTTGAACCTGGTGGTGGGCGGGGACCCTCGGAAGAGTCATCAGAGCCGGAGCTACAGCCAGCTGGATGGGGACCTCAAGAAGAACGTCGTTCCCAGAAAGAACTGTGAACTCTGTGAGTGGGGTGGAGGTCGATCGACGCACGGAGCTAGTCCAGTGATGGTGTGTGTGTGGGTGGGGGAAAGAACTGTGGGGGGGTGGACGGGTTGATGGCGTGGTGGTGTGTTGGATGGGTGGTGGGGGTTGGGAAGGGTTGTGGTTGGTGTGTAAACTGGTGTGTTCTGTGTGTGTGTTAGGTGTGTGGTGTGGTGTGTGTGTGTGTGTGTGTTGGTGTTTGTGTGTGTGTTGTGTGTGTGTGTGTGTGTTGTGTTGGTGGTGTGTGTCGTGTGCGTGCTTGTGTGTAGTGTGTGTTGTTGTGTGTGACTGAGTTGAATGTGCATGTCTGACGTCTATGTGTATAGAATGAGTAGATAAATGCATGAGATCTTTATCTGGACACTGGAATGCAGTTTTCAAGTTCAGTAAAGAAAAGAACGAATGCTTAACAGCCATAATCTGAAGTTTATTAAAACGCCACACCATCTTTTTCAAAACCGCACATCACATAAGACATAATGTCTGGTGTGACTCTATCGGAGTATTTAATGTTGAGTGTATTATCTGTCATCATATTCAATTTTTTTTTATCTGTTAGAAGTTTGGCCCTACTGTCAACGAAACTTTTGAAAATTGTAATATTTCGGTTCAGGTTTAGTAGGTCTGAGTCGTAACTGTTTTTTTTATGTGGTGTAGTCAGTCTCTTACGAAATGTACCTTTTCTTAACTTAGCGCGGTAGCAGTGTCTTGAATGTTTAGTAAAATTCTATTTTTGTTGAATTATAGGTATCAGGTAGTTTTGCTTTATAAATGCTTTTTTTATGAATTATGCATATCAGAAGTAGGTTTTGCTTCGTAAATTCTGTTTTTTGATGAATTATACTATCAGTAGTTTATTTTGTTAAATGCTATCTTTCTTGTTGGACAAGTTGATTAGTGGTTGGTGCAGTAATCGTTAATGTCTGTCACGTTTGTCAGTCCGGGAGAATCGACAATTGGCTAATCAGAACGGCGTTGTGTCATGTCCTGTTGTTTGCAGTGAAACCCAGACACCACCACCCCAACACCAGACTCCCACCCCACCACCACCACCCAGGCCCCCCTACCACAACCATTGACTAGACCACCACCACCGGGCCACCACCACTACGCCTACCCCCACCACCACCCCGCAGGGCTATTCAACGTAAGTTTGGTTTGAATCACATGCGTCTAGTATCCAACACTGTTTCAAAACAAAGTGTATGTAATTTTTTTTTCTTCGTATTTTGAGAGAGAGAGAGAGGAGGAGATTCGGGGAGGGGGGGGCAAGAGAGAGAGAGAGATGAAATAGAGAGAAGAGGATAGGAGAGAGAGAGAGAGAGGAGATGAGAGGATGCATAAAACCTCCTCATGTCGTTCTTATAATACCGTTTGATGTTTTTTAAGTTCTCTCAAATGGTCATGAGTATTTCTTCACTTTTTTTTTTTCTCGTTTTTTTTTTTTTTTTTTTTTTTTAGTTTTTTTTTTTTTTTGTTTTTTTTTTTTTTTTTTTTTTTTTTTTTTTTTTTTTTTTTTTTTTTTTTTCCTTTTAGTTATGCATATTCTTCTGTTTTGGATTTTTTTTTTTTTTCTTTTTTTTTTCCCCCTACCCCCCAACCTCTTCTTATGAATATTCCATTCCCCCCTCGCGCCCTATTCCCTCCCCCTTCCCCCCCCTCACCCCCCTCCCCCCCTCCCCCTCCACTCGATCACGCCGCTCCCCACTTTTGTTTTTTTCCTTTTTTTTATACCGTCTCAGTTCCCGTTTCTTCGTCCAGGTCGTCCTTCTCCTCCACCCCCCCCCTCTCTCTCTCTTCCCCTGCTGTCGTTCTTCTCCTCTTTTTTTCCCCTTTGTCTCTGTCCCCCCCCCCCCCCCGGGCCGGCAACCCTCCACTCTCGTCTCTCTCTGTCTCTCCGCCCTCCTCTGTCTCTTTCCCGGTCGCCATTGACCATCCACGTGCCTTTTTCGGCGGCCCAGGTCCCCGGTTACAGTTTAAACCAAACCGCTATATCATAGTTCTCCCTCCATTACACTCAAACGCTTGCGCTGGCTTTATTTTCTCAGAAGATCAGCCGTTACCCCACCTATTCATCGCCAGGCCAGCCCCCTGATCCATTCCATAGAAAACCCCGACTCTGAGGAGGTGGTCTTAATGCCCGTTTTCCTTCCTCCTCCTATACAAGCACCTCACACGACCCTCTCACTTTCCTTCCTGTGTTCTGCGAGACTTTTCACTCCCCAGTCCTAGTGCCCTGTCCATGGCGTAGAAAAAACAAGTAGTGCACGTCCCTGCATCATTCTGCTATTTTGTTTTGTTTGTTTTGTTTTTTTTTTTTTTTGTACGGACCTACACTGGCATTGAAATAATTTACTGACCCCAAAATTCTAGTACAAAATAATCTTTTTCCATATCAAAAACAAAAAAAAAAAAAAAAAAAACGAACAAAGAAAAACAAAATTCCAGACCCCGCTATTTCCATCTGTTCGACACTTGTTGGTTGGGTTTGCTGCTTGAAACCCCCTTTGAACACCTTGTCTCTGACCCCCATCATGCTGGCCTCGTCTCCCTCACCCTCTCTCCTCCTCCTCCAACCAGCCTCCAGAAGGGAGCTGTACCCCAGCGACCTCAACTTCGTCCTCATCTCGGCCCAAGCTGGTTCACATGAGGGTCACCAGCTGGGTCACCCAGTTTCTCTCGCACACCGGCCCGTCAAGCAAACCAGGAGCTGGACTCGGGCTTCCTCCAGGTCCCTCACGAGTTGTCGCCTTGTGTGTATAGTGTTTCCCCGCGTGTCCTCTTGTTTGTGCTGACCCTCTGTCTGTCTTTCTGTGCCTCTCTGGCTCATGTCCCTTTCTTTCTGTCTGTCTGTCTTCTGTGCTGTCTGTGTCTCTCCCTCTGTCTCTGTCTCTGTCCTCCTCGAACTCTGTCTCTGTCTCTCTCCTCTGTCTCTGTCTGGCTGTGTCTCCTCTGTTCAGTCTGGTCTGTTTCTCCTCTTTGTATGTGTGTGCATTTCTGTCTGTCGTGTCCGGTCTCTGTCCCCCCCCCTCCTCCCCCCCCCCTCCCATCTCTCTCTGTAGATATATGTCGGTTTGTGTCGTCCTGTCCCGTCTGTTGGCCTTCTCTGTCTGTCTGTTAATAATCTCTCTCTCTGTGGTCTCGTCTCTCTGTTTCTTCTGTCTGCCATCGGTCTTTCTGCTGTCTCTGTCCTCTCTCTGTCTCTGCCTGTTCGTCTT
>JADBJO010032679.1:0-15446 GCA_016801955.1 Conus betulinus
CGGAGCGAGGTCAAGTATGCCGGGTACATAATCGAAGACACAAAACAACTGTGAACACACGCCAAGAGCTGGGCGCAACCATGTTGAAACGTCACTTAGTGACATGCGCAAAGCAAAGGTCACATTGGGTCATTTTTTAAGGTCGATCTCAAAAAGCGAGAAGTGTGTGTATACATGCATAAAAGTGTGTGTGTAAGTGTGTAAGTGTGTGAGTGAGTGTGTGTGTGTGTGTGTGTGTGTGTGTGTGTGTGTGTGTGTGTGTGTGTGTGTGCAAAAAAGAGAGAGAGACAGAGAGAGAGAGAGAGAGAGAGGAGAGACAGAGAGAGAGAGAGAGAGAGAGAGAGAGAGAGAGAGAGAGAGAGAGAAGAGAGAGAGAGAAAGAGAGAAAGCGAGAGAGAGAGAGAGAGAGAGAGGGAGAGAGACAGACAGACAGAGAGTAGTAGAGCATCGGCATTACCATCGCCACCCAACAATTGTGTTGGTGTGACTAACTGAATAACAGTGATGACCCACGATTAGACTGAAATTACAACATTTATACATAACCAGAACACCTATGGCTGTCTCACAGTTGTAAATAAATTGAGGTTCCTGTTAGATAATACAAAAGGGATGTACCTGTTACATATCAATTCATGGAGAAATAAAGAGGACTGGGGGTGGGGGGGGGGGGGGGGGTGGGGGTGGGGGATTGTGTTGGCTGTAGAGCTGACATTCAAGGCTGTACATTACATCACAGGTCACATCATCAACAACAATTATATGAGAGAGAGGAAAGAGAACAGGGAGAAGCAACAAAACAAAAAATTAGAAAATTAAAATACATTTTTTTCCTCAATCAATCAATCAATCAGTCGTGAGACACACCCTAGTCTGCATCTCGTTTGTAGATTTTTCCTTTTTTTTTCCTGGTGGAAGACTATGAGTATGGACAGATCAGAAATGTTCTTTTTTTTCATTTAAAAAACAAAAAAAACAAGCAAAAACAAAAAATAAGCCTCATTCAACTGCTATAAGCAGCAAAGTTATTGTGATCCTTAGACACCAGGGTCTGGACCGGGGTCTAGACAAGCATCTAGGAAGTCAGCAGTTCTAACAGAGTCCAATGAATATTTTGAATTACTTCTCTCACGCTCATGTACATTTGGTCCTTGACTTTTATCCCTCACCTTATCAAGCATCTGGAGGATGGTAAGTTCCTGTGATCTCCGGTGGTTCTGTCTCTCTCTCCCTGCCCCAGCCAATGTCCCAGTCCTGGTTTGACTGCTCCCTGCTGTGACACTGTCCACTATACCCACCACACAGTCTGAAAAACTTTTCCCAGGCTGGATCAGTGAATGCCTAGCACCAGCACCAGCATGAGCAATACCCCCAGTAGACATGGCACTGTCACTGGAGCTGTCTCTGGACCGGGCTGCAGCTGTGGTCAGCACCCTTCTGTTGTGCTGGGTCAGCACCCCTCTCCTGCGGCTGGTCTGCACTCCGTCGCAGCTGGTCAGCACTCCTTCATTGCAGCTGGTCAGCACTCCCTTCATTGCAGCTGGTCAGCACTCCTTCATTGCAGCTGGTCAGCACTCCTTCATTGCAGCTGGTCAGCACCTTCATTGCAGCTGGTCAGCACCCCTCTCCTGTGGCTGGCCAGTACCCCTCTCCTGCGGCTGGTCAGCATTCCTCTGTTGTGACTGGTCAGCACCCCTTCACTGCGGCTGGTTAGCACCCCTTCGCTGCAGCTGGACAGCACCCCTTCACTGCGGCTGGTCAGCACCCCTTCGCTGCGGCTGGTCAGCACCCCCCTTCGCTGCGGCTGGTCAGCATCCCTTCGCTGCGGCTGGTCTTCACCTCTTCACTGCGGCTGGTCTGTACTCCCCTGCTGCTTCTGCAGTGGAGGTCTTCTGTCGAGCACCCTGGAACTGCCACTGACAGGGCGAGAAGCCCAGCACTGTCTTACCTGGTCGCCCCAGAGATCGGAGAGAGACTGTTAATGTGGGTAATCTCACCTGATAGAGCCTTCATGAAGACCCTTCCATTCTTGGACCAGGCCTGATAACACACTTCCTTGTGTCATCCTTCACTGTGGTCAGCAAGGCATAACCTCTAGGAGTCAGATCTTCAACAATAACTACCCCTGTGCCACTCAGTCTTCGCCTTATATAGATCACCTGATCGCGAATGCGCCTTGAGACAAATCTCACAATAATGCCTCTTGGAGAGTTTCTTGAATTTTGTCTCAGTCCAAGATGGTGTGTACTGCTTCAATATCCTCTCTATTAATATCAATTTGGAGTTTGTTTTTAATCAAGTTCAGAACTAAATTCTCACACTGCTGTTGAGTCTCTCTCTGTGTAGCTGTGCTATTTTCTTTTACACCATAGATCAATACGTAAATTATTTCTTTTCACATACGCTGCTGTACCCTCACTCTTCTTGTCCGCTAACTTGGCAATATTTATAACATGTCTGATCAAACATATCTCTTAGTTCATCTTCTCGCACTGCTCTCTCTCTAATTTGCTAGAGCTCTCAGTTCATTTCCTTTCTTGTCTGATAGAACGAGGATTTGAAACAGACACTTGCTTGTGCTCATACGTAATAAAATCTGGACCTGCAATGGACACACTTCACAGTTATCTGCTTCAATCTGGATCTGAGACACGCTTTCTTTCAAACCTCAGTAGATCAGGACTTGAAACTGTTGAGCCTGACAGGATGAACACTTCAACTGACACATGCTTCCACTCACACCTTGTCACATCAGCACTTGAAAAAATCACACTTCATGCCATACCTGTTACAGAGAAAGTGATTTTCTGACTAAAACTAGTTTTGACCAAACATTTCTGATTTTTTCTCTATGTGAACACATTGATATCCTCCTGCTTTTCACAATTTCAGGGAAAGGTGCAGAAACTGAAACTTACAATGAATCAAGTGACAGGCCATATATGTCAAGGGTCATCACCCTGGTTGCTCTGAAGGCACACTTAGTTCCCTTCTCTCCCAAATTGGTTTTTAACAAGGATCTAATTATTATGGCCATTCCAATTAAGAATAAGTCATGTAGGTATGAGGCATTTGGTTGGGTGACTATTTTGTAAAATTATTTCAACTTGTTTTTAGAAAAATTCCTATTCATACTCTGACATGGCGCAGAAGAGAGGCAATATTTTTAACAAACATGGATGACAAGATTTCAGGTGTATGAAAGGTAAGAAGACAGCAAGATCAAGATATTATGTGTGTGTGTGTGTGTGTGTGTGTGTGTGTGTGTGTGTGTGTGTGTGTGTGTGTGTGTGTGTGTGTGAGCATGCATAACTGTATACTCATAGTCTCTTGTGAGAACTGAATCCAGAGTGGTAGACATGTGCATGCATACACAGACTGTGGAAGTTATAGGCTGCAATGCTAGTCAGGTCTGAATGTTCATGGCTTCATGCAACACCATCTCTCACTGACACCTACATTTCTCTATGGTTATGGAAATCTGCTTTTGCCTTTTTTAAAATCTTTTTTAATACAGATTATTTCTTATCATTGATTTTTCTCTGATACAAATGTTTCTTGCAGTTTAAGTGCAGACTTTGGTTGAATTGGATTTGGACATACTCCTATACAGCACATGTCACTATTGTCGCTAGACTTCTTAATTTACTAAGGGCTTCAAATAGTTCAGGATGAAAATACGGGAAAAATCTTGACAAGGGGTGATGAAGAGGCGAAGAGGGATCAGGAGAGCGGGGAAGGGGGATTACCCCCCCCCCCCCCCCCCCCCCCCCCCCCGATTTTTTTTTTTTTTTTTCCCCCCTCAATTAGACATCTGTGCAATCTGGTGTATTCTGGGCATAATTTTGAGAGTTTTACACAGACTGACATGTATGATTTCACACACACACACACACACACACACACACACACACACAAAACACACACACACACTATGTACACACACACACACACACACACACACACACACACACACACACACAGACCTGCCTTTCTGGCTGTAAACAAACAAAATAATTAATGGGCTTTATTGGTAATGTAAACTATTCCTCTTTACACTGCTTGTTCACCTACTGGTGTTGTTCTCTAGGTTACATGGGGCCCTCCAAACCCATACCACCTTCGGACCTATCATTCATGCCCTGCTAGCACGCACACACACACACACACACACACACACACACACACACACACACACACACACACACACACTGCATATCCCAGCCTTGTCATTTTTCTCAGATACTTCCATAATCTCTTGTCTTCCACAACTACTTCTATCCAATCCCACTTTAAACAATTTTTCACTCTGGATTCTTCTAAACTGGCTCTCTTCTGATTATGAGCAACTGCCCCATAATTGACCATTGTCACTTAGTTCTAGTGTTGCTGTGCCAAGTGATGAATCATGCTGAATGAGACACACTCAAGTGGCCATTAATATTCTCAGGGATCTTTCCCCCCCTCATTTTTTGTTTTGCTTTGGCAAAAATGGATCTTTTTCTCCACTGAAAATATTCATCTAAGGTGGATATCAGCCAGACTATGGACCACTTCCAGCGCTATTATCATTATAATTCTATTGTGGACCACAGCCCTGTCTATTATCACTATAATCCTACTTATCAGCCCTGTATATTATCCTACTGAGTGCCATGGACCACAGCCCTGTCTATTATCACTATAATCCTACTGAGTGCCATGGACCACAGCCCTGTCTGTTATCACTATAATCCTACTGAGTGCCATGGACCACAGCCCTGTCTATTATCACTATAATCCTACTGAGTGCCATGGACCACAGCCCTGTCTGTTATCACTATAATCCTACTGAGTGCCATGGACCACAGCCCTGTCTATTATCACTATAATCCTACTGAGTGCCATGGACCACAGCCCTGTCTCACTATAATCCTACAGTGCCATGGACCACAGCCCTGTCTATTATCACTATAATCCTACTGAGCCATGGACCACAGCCCTGTCTATTATCATTATATAATCCTACTGTGTGCCAGCCCTGTATTTCATTATACTGTGTGCCATCCCTGTCTATTATATTATCCTACTGTGTGCCATGGACCCATTATCATTATAATCCTACTGTGTGCCATGGACCAGCCCTGTCATTATTATCTACTGTGTATGGACCAATCTATTATCTAATCCTACTGAGTGCCATGGACCACAGCCCTGTCTATTATCATCATTATAATCCTACTGTGTGCCATGGACCACAGCCCACAGCCCTGTCCACAGCCCTGTCTATTATCATTATAATCCTACTGTGTGCCATGGACCATTTCCAGCCCTGTCTATTATCATTATAATCCTACTGTGTGCCATGGACCACAGCCCTGTCTATTATCATTATAATCCTACTGTATGCCATGGACCACAGCCCTGTCTATTATCATTATAATCCTACTGTGTGCCATGGACCATTTCCAGCCCTGTCTATTACCATATAATCCTACTGTATGCCATGGACACACAGCCTGTGTTTATTATCATTATAATCCTACTGTATGCTGATGCCATGACCACAGCCCTGTCTATTATCATTATAATCCTACTGTGTGCTCATGGACCACAGCCCTGTCTATTATCATATAATCCTACTGTGTGCTATGGACCACAGCCCTGCCTATTATCATTATAATCCTACTGTGTGCCATGGACCATTTCCAGCCCTGTCTATTCTCAAGCTAATCCTACTGTATGCCATGGCCCACAGCCCTGATCCATCTATTATCATTATATACTGTATATGGACCATTATATATAGCTATCCTACTGTATACAGCCCTGATCCATCATATATATAAGTATATATTCTTACATATGTGTGTGTCATGGACATGGGTGAAACTGGAAAAAATTGAAAAGCTGTAAGGTCAGGGTCCAGGGGCTGGCTAGGGCCCTGGCAGGGTCCAGGGGCAGTGCCCCTGGTGGGGTGCCCAGGGGGGCAAAGCCCCTTGGCCGAAAATTGATTTTTTGAAAAATTCAGACAGTTTTTGTGGCCTCTGGTGAAACAAAATTTGGAACTGGGGCCTTGTTTGAAACACATATTTATTGCTTATATGACAGTTTCCTAAACATGAAGTGTGGTTTGTGTGTGTGTGTGTGTGTGTGTGTGTGTGTGTGTGTGTGTGTGTATACATGTGTGTGTGTACAGTGTGTGTGTGAAATGCAGTGCAATAAAACCTCTCTATTGAAACCGTAATAAGACTTCCTCTCTAAAGTGACTCTAAATTCTGTGACGGTTCCATCAAACGGTCTGTTAAATTACCAAACTTCTTTTTTTTTAATCCATGTTTCATGTTAAGATCACAAATCTGTGCATTTTCTAAGGTTTTAATAATAGGCCTAGAGAGTTTTCCACTGTACTTCCAAAACTAACCCATTTTATTACACAGAAGAAATAGAACCTTAAGTAGTTTTTCCCCATCCTTTACCACAAAACTAACCCTGATATTTATTTTCTTTTATGTTTTTTTTTTTTTCTTTCTTTTCTTTTTTTTTTTCTTCATACTATTATGTCTTTTTCTCTCTCTGCCTTACATCCATCTCTGTGTGTGTGTGTGTGTGCGTGCGTGTGTCACTTGTGTGGGGGGGGGGGGGGGGGGGGGGGGGGGGGGAGGCATGGAGGGCTGCTGAAAAAGATTTGACTAAAGTTCTTACCTTCATGCTTTTAATATGGTCCGGACTTCTGGCATGTTTTGCTAGCCGAGATAAATAAAATTTTCCATTGGATCCATACTTGAGCTCCGAGTTGCGCACGCGGCAAAACGCTACACCAGGTTTGTTCGTTTTCAAACATAAAACACGATGTTGTCGTTTTTTTCATCATCTATTTCGTTCAGCCAAGCCCATAACCACTTATTTGTGATGCCAGCGTCGATCTCCTCAACTGAATCACCTTCTTTAAGATAGGGACATTCTCACGGTTTCCAACGAACTCCGAACTCGAAATCTGGATTTCTCCATTAAAAAAAGTACTTCCGATTCGGCACTTCCGTTTTATGGTAAGAAACATTCGATACGTAATTTGCGCAATTTTAGAGACAGTTTTGGAAAACTTTTTTTTTTTTTTTTTTTTTTTTTTCTTTTCTTTTTTTTTTTCAGATCTACGAAAAACGGAAAATTCCGTCTCGAATGATTTCATAAAACGGATTCCGTCCTCAGACTGAAGTAGTTTCTCCCATGCATGGCCCTGTAGCGACTACTTCGGCTTCCACGAAGCACAGTTCGTTCATCTATATAATTTGAGGATTGGTGATAAAGACCGAAACAAAAGGGGGGTCAAAAAGAAAACAAAAACAATGCACAACGTTTCGACTCTTAGAGTCTTTTTCAAGTGACATGAAACGACAGTACACGCAAATTTTGCTGTGTTAATGACGTAAAGAACGGGGAGACGCAGCTAAAAAACAACAAAGACGTCACAATAAATTTTGACGTGACAAGAACTCAAAAACACACACACACACACACAAATAATAAAATAAAATAAAGGAGGCTGGGTAGACACAGGCTAAGAAAGGTGAGTGAATGAAATAAGAGGAAATCTGATTTGAAAGTAGACGGTTGTTGTTGGGAGGGAGGGGGGGGGGGGGGCAAGGGAGGGGGGGGAGGAGAGAAGGGGAAAAAAAAAAAAAAACTTTCACACACACACACACACACACACACACATGTGCGCGCTCCCCACCCTCCCGGCATCACCCACCCCCCACACCTACCATAATAGGAGGGGGGGGGGGGGGGGGGGGGGGGGGGGGAGAGGGGGGGAAAGAACGTTTACATCTCATAAAGATATGCATGCCTTAGGGTGTCTAGGCATATATATGATATAAACATATACAACCGCAAACAATTTTTTCAACCTCAAAAATCTTTTTGAAAAAACAACAAGGGTAGGGTAGTGCTGAAGACCACAAACAAGCTATGTACCCTATCCTAGCTGCCGGCATGTGAAAAAAAAAAAAAAAAAAAAAAAAGAGAGAGAGAGGAGGACCTCCAACGGTCATTCAGGCAGTATAGTTACAATGGCGACTCCTCCACCTCAGTCCTTGATGTTCAGTCCATGGGGAGTGAGCGTCCCTAGCCTAGAGATCAGAGATGATTCAAGGAATTACGGTCCAACAACAACCGTCTACTTTCAAATCAGATTTCCTCTGATTTCCATTCACACACCTTTCTTAGCCTGTATCTACCCAGCCTCCTTTAGTTTATTTATTTTATTTTTTATATTTTATTTATTGTGTTTTGTGTGTGTGTGTGTGTGTGTGTGTGTGTGTGTGTGTGTGTGTGTGTTTTGAGTTCTTGTCACGTCAAAATTTATTGTGACGTCTTTGTTTTTTTTTATCTGCGTCTCCCCGTTCTTTACGTCATTAACACAGCAAAATTTGCGTGTACTGTCGTTTCATGTCACTTAAAAAAAGACTCTAAGAGTCGAAACGTTGTGCATTTGTTTTTGTTTTCTTTTTGACCCCCCCTTTTGTTTCGGTCTTTATCACCAATCCTCAATTATATAGTTGTTCTGAAAAAGACCCAGTCAAGTGTTATCAATTTTTGTAAGCTCCTGGATTCTCCAGTCTACAATCAACCTACCAGACTGCACCTGTATCGTATGTATTCCATGTCAACATTGATCGTCTGTCTTTGGTTGTTTTCCATCTGTGCTATGCCGCTCTCATCACCATTCTTCAGCTCTGCGCTCACAAAGTTACGGACTCTCCCACCTATTCCACAGGGACTGGGTGTGGCCTACCTCAAAGCAACCTTAGAGAAGACAAGAATTTCCAGTCATATTGTTTTTATCTGACAGTGCCAAAGGCACAAGGTTATCCCATATGGTTTTCGTTTGAAATTTCACTCAATTCCTTTATCAAAAAGAGAAGAACGTGAAACTCAGAAGATTCTTTTCAAAGCAAGCTCAAGCCTGATGTCGCAAGCGACCAGAGATTTTCCACCCAAATGGACAAAAAAGCAATGAACTCATCAAAGCCTGCCGCCCCAGATGCTTACCTGTGTTCAGAAGAGACATCACAGTTCATCATCAATACTGTGAAGAACGCCAACCAGGACCTACATGAAAAGCCTGAAGAAAAGCAAAGCAACGAAACTAAACAAACTTTTGCCGAAAGGAAATGCAAGTGACTCACAGCCCACTTCCCAAGAACCAGTGGACTCTGACAAACTGGTTGTGACCATTCCTGATGATGTCCATCTCCCAGACGAACAGAAAGCACTTTTAAACCATGGATTAAAGTTTGTCCCTCTGAAACCCCAAACAAACTTCCTGTCCACACTCTATCACTGCCAACAGTTTTTTTCGCAGATTACGCCTTGCAGCACACTTTCAGGACCAGTGCCTCTCTCCACAAGTACAAACAGCAATGACATCGCTCACCTCTTCCCAAAGGAGCGTGGAACTTGGACACCCAAACCAGGAGAATTCTCTTCCCTAGATCATTACATTGACAAGTGCACACAGGAAATCCAACAACTAAGCTTCCGACCTCTGAAACACTCCAACTTGTCCGATGATGAGTGGAAGGCATTACAGGATTTGAAGAAAAGAACAGATGTGGTGATCAAACCTGCCGATAAGGGTGGTGCGATAGTGGTGTGGCAAAGGGACTACTATGAAAAGGAAGTAAAAAAACAGCTATCTGACACGACTTTCTACACCCCATTGAAACCAACAGTAAAAGAGGACAACGCCCTTGTAAGGAAAATTGTCAATGAAGCTATTGCATCGGGCCATCTCCCAACTGAAGCCTCAAGAGCTGTGGTTCGAGAACCCCGGGAGTCCAAATTCTATGCCCTTCCAAAAATTCACAAGCCCACAACCCTGGACGTCCCATTGTATCCGCCTGTTCCTGTCCGACAACTCTTATTTCACAATTCATCGACTCTCTCCTGCAACCACTTGTTACCTCTCTGCCAACCTTTGTCAAGGACACCAATCACGCCCTTCAACTGCTTGACCAATTCCATTTCCCACCGGACGGATCTGACCGTTTTTTATTCACCATGGATGTCACTTCTTTGTACACGAGCATCCCCCACAATGAGGGTCTGCAGGCCATAAAACACTTTCTAAAGAACAGCACCTTTGACATTGACATCACAACCATCCTAAGGCTGACAGAGTTGGTCCTGACACTGAACAGTTTCTGTTTTGGTGATTGCCACTTCGTCCAAACTCGAGGGGTGGCTATGGGCACCAAGATGGGGCCGAGTTACGCATGCCTCTTTGTGGGTTTCATGGAGGAGCAGATACTCTCTTCATATCCTGGACGCATCCCTCCATTCTTCAGACGCTTCATTGACGACATCATAGGTATCACCACAAGCACCAAGGCTGAACTTCTAGATTTCATACACTTTGTGTCTTCATTCCACCCAGCCCTGAAATTCACCTACACCATCTCTGAAACAACTGTATCTTTTCTAGACATTCAAGTGTCCATCACCAGCACAGATCAACTGAAAACATCAGTATTCTACAAAGAAACTGATTGATTCACATTCTTACCTCAAGTTCACATCCAGCACCCCCAGTCTACCAAGAAGAGTATCCCTTACTCTCAATTCTGTCGCCTCAGAAGACTGTGCAGCAATGACGATGACTTCAAACTGCAGGTCAACTGGATGTGTTCCTTCTTCAGAAGGCGAGGATACCCTGAAGCAGCAGTCATCATCGATGCCGCCAATCGTGCCCTTCGCACCCCCAGATCTCAGGCCATGACCCCATCTCAGAACAAAGATCAGTCAGACCGACCAGTCCTTACTCTGACCTACCACCCACACAACCTCCCAGTTAAAAACATCCTTGTGAAAAACTTTGACATCCTGCAGAAAGACCCCAAACTCAAGTCCACCTTCGACAAACCCCCACTAGTGGCATACCTGCGTGACACCAACCTCAGGGATCATCTAGTACGAGCCACTTACAAACTCACCAAGCAGCTCTCCACCAGGAAAAACCACCGCTGCAACAAACCCCGATGCAAAACCTGCCCCTTTTTAAATACAACCACTAACACCTTCAGGGGCCCATCAGGCAAAAGTTTCACCATCAGATCCCCCTTCACTTGCCGATCTTCCAACCTTGTGTACATTCTTTCATGCAGCCTCTGTTCCAAACTCTACTGTGGTGAGACCTACCGTACCCTGGATGACAGATTCAGGGAACACCTCCAGGCTGTCAACCTGAATAAGGACACCCCCGTAGGTACACATTTCAATAGCCCTGGACATAACGTGTTTCATATGTCAGTCTCTGCTGTTCACCAAAACCACTCAGATGCCATACACCGTAAATTCCTTGAATCATCTCTGATCTCTAGGCTAGGGACGCTCACTCCCCATGGACTGAACATCAAGGACTGAGGTGGAGGAGTCGCCATTGTAGCTATACTGCCTGAATGACCGTTGGAGGTCCTCCTCTCTTTCTTTTTTTTTTTTTTTTTTTTTTTCAACATGCCGGCAGCTAGGATAGGGTACATAGCTTGTTTGTGGTCTTCAGCACTACCCTACCCTTGTTGTTTTTCAAAAAGATTTTTGAGGTTGAAAAAATTGTTTGCGGTTGTATGTTGTTTATATCATATATATGCCTAGACACCCTAAGGCATGCATATCTTTATGAGATGTAAACGTTCTTTCCCCCCCTCTCCCCCCCCCCCCCCCCCCCCCCCCCCCCCCCCCCCCCCTCTCTATTATGGTAGGGTGTGTGGGGGTGGGTGATGCCGGGAGGGGGGGGAGCGCGCACATGTGTGTGTGTGTGTGTGTGTGTGTGTGTGTGTGTGTGTGTGTTTTTTTTTTTTTTTTTTTTCCCCTTCCCCCCTCCTCCCTCCTCCCCCCTCCCTCTTTGCCCCCCTCCCTCCCAACAACAACCCGTCTACTTTCAAATCAGATTTCCTCTGATTTCCATTCACTCACCTTTCTTAGCTGTGTGTCTACCCAGCCTCCTTTATTTTTTATTTTATTTTATTTTTTTATTTGTGTGTGTGTGTGTGTGTGTGTGTGTGTGTGTGTGTGTGTGTGTGTGTGTGTGTGTTTTGAGTTCTTGTCACGTCAAAATTTATTGTGACGTCTTTTTGTTTTTTTATCTGCGTCTCCCCGTTCTTACGTCATTAACACAGCAAAATTTGCGTGTACTGTCGTTTCATGTCACTTGAAAAAAGACTCTAAGAGTCGAAACGTTGTGCATTGTTTTTGTTTTTTTTTTAACCTTAGAGAAGACAAGAATTTCCAGTCATATTGTTTTTTTATCCGACAGTGCCAAAGCACAAGGTTATCCCATATGGTTTTCGTTTGAAATTTCACTCAATTCCTTTATCAAAAGAGAGAAACGTGAAACTCAGAAGATTCTTTTCAAAGCAAGCTCAAGCCTGATGTCGCAAGCAACCAGAAGATTTTCCACCCAAATGGACAAAAGCAATGAACTCATCAAAGCCTGCCGCCACCAAATGGCTTACCTGTGTTCAGAAGAGACATCACAGTTCATCATCAATACTGTGAAGAACGCCAACCAGGACCTACATGAAAGCCTGAAGAAAAGCAAAGCAACGAAACTAAACAAACTTTTGCCGAAAGGAAATGCAAGTGACTCACAGCCCACTTCCCAAGTACCAGTGGACTCTGACAAACTGGTTGTGACCATTCCTGATGATGTCCATCTCCCAGACGAACAGAAAGCACTTTTAAACCATGGATTAAAGTTTGTCCCTCTGAAACCCCAAACAAACTTCCTGTCCACACTCTATCACTGCCAACAGTTTTTTCGCAGATTACGCCTTGCAGCACACTTTCAGGACCAGTGCCCTCTCTCCACAAGTACAAACAGCAATGACATCGCTCACCTCTTCCCAAAGGAGCGTGGAACATGGACACCCAAACCAGGAGATTCTCTTCCCTAGATCATTACATTGACAAGTGCACACAGGAAATCCAACAACTAAGCTTCCGACCTCTGAAACACTCCAACTTGTCCGATGATGAGTGGAAGGCATTACAGGATTTGAAGAAAAGAACAGATGTGGTGATCAAACCTGCCGATAAGGGTGGTGCGATAGTGGTGTGGCAAAGGGACTACTATGAAAAGGAAGTAAAAAAAAACAGCTATCTGACACGACTTTCTACACCCCATTGAAAGAAAAACCAACAGTAAAAGAGGACAACGCCCTTGTAAGGAAAATTGTCAATGAAGCTATTGCATCGGGCCATCTCCCAACTGAAGCCTCAAGAGCTGTGGTTCGAGAACCCCGGGAGTCCAAATTCTATGCCCTTCCAAAAATTCACAAGCCCAACAACCCTGGACGTCCCATTGTATCCGCCTGTTCCTGTCCGACAACTCTTATTTCACAATTCATCGACTCTCTCCTGCAACCACTTGTTACCTCTCTGCCAACCTTTGTCAAGGACACCAATCACGCCCTTCAACTGCTTGACCAATTCCATTTCCCACCGGACGGATCTGACCGTTTCTTATTCACCATGGATGTCACTTCTTTGTACACGAGCATCCCCCACAATGAGGGTCTGCAGGCCATAAAACACTTTCTAAAGAACAGCACCTTTGACATTGACATCACAACCATCCTAAGGCTGACAGAGTTGGTCCTGACACTGAACAGTTTCTGTTTTGGTGATTGCCACTTCGTCCAAACTCGAGGGTGGCTATGGCACCAAGAAGATGGGGCCGAGTTACGCATGCCTCTTTGTGGGTTTCATGGAGGAGCAGATACTCTCTTCATATCCTGGACGCATCCCTCCATTCTTTCAGACGCTTCATTGACGACATCATAGGTATCACCACAAGCACCAAGGCTGAACTTCTAGATTTCATACACTTTGTGTCTTCATTTCCACCCAGCCCTGAAATTCACCTACACCATCTCTCTGAACAACTGTATCTTTTCTAGACATTCAAGTGTCCATCACCAGCACAGATCACTGAAAACATCAGTATTCTACAAAGAAACTGATTCACATTCTTACCTCAAGTTCACATCCAGCCACCCACAGTCTACCAAGAAGAGTATCCCTTACTCTCAATTCTGTGTCGCCTCAGAAGACTGTGCAGCAATGACGATGACTTCAAACTGCAGGTCAACTGGATGTGTCCTCCTTCTCAGAAGGCGAGGATACCCTGAAGCAGTCATCATCGATGCCGCCAATCGTGCCCTTCGCACCCCCAGATCTCAGGCCATGACCCCATCTCAGAACAAAGATCAGTCAGACCGACCAGTCCTTACTCTGACCTACCACCCACACAACCTCCCAGTAAAAACATCCTTGTGAAAAACTTTGACATCCTGCAGAAAGACCCCAAACTCAAGTCCACCTTCGACAAACCCCCACTAGTGGCATACCTGCGTGACACCAACCTCAGGGATCATCTAGTACGAGCCACTTACAAAGACTCACCAAGCAGCTCTCCACCAGGAAACCACCGCTGCAACAAACCCCGATGCAAAACCTGCCCCTTTTTAAATACAACCACTAACACCTTCAGGGGCCCATCAGGCAAAAGTTTTTCACCATCAGATCCCCCTTCACTTGCCGATCTTCCAACCTTGTGTACATTCTTTCATGCAGCCTCTGTTCCAAACTCTACTGTGGTGAGACCTACCGTACCCTGGATGACAGATTCAGGGAACACCTCCAGGCTGTCAACCTGAATAAGGACACCCCCGTAGGTACACATTTCAATAGCCCTGGACATAACGTGTTTCATATGTCAGTCTCTGCTGTTCACCAAAACCACTCAGATGCCATACACCGTAAATTCCTTGAATCATCTCTGATCTCTAGGCTAGGGACGCTCACTCCCCCCATGGACTGAACATCAAGGACTGAGGTGGAGGAGTCGCCATTGTAGCTATACTGCCTGAATGACCGTTGGAGGTCCTCTCCTTTTTTTTTTTTTTTTTTTTTTTTTTTTTTTCAACATGCCGGCAGCTAGGATAGGGTACATAGCTTGTTTGTGGTCTTCAGCACTACCCTACCCTTGTTGTTTTTCAAAAAGATTTTTGAGGTTGAAAAAATTGTTTGCGGTTGTATATGTTGATACCCCAGACACCCCTCCCGCCCCTCACAATGAACCTCATGCCATCTTTTTTGCGAGATTGTAACCCCCCCCCCCCTCCCCTCCGCCCCCTCCACCCCCCTCGAACCTCTCTCCCGAACCGCATGCCCACCCTCTCTTCTCTCTCTCGCCCCTCTAAACGGTAGGTGTTTTTTTTTGTGGGGGTGGGGTAATGCCGGCAGGGTGGGGAGATCGCCCATTGTTTGTTCGTGTGTGTGTGGTCGCGTGTGTGGTTTTTAAAAAGTTTTTAATTTTCCATCCCCTTCTCCCTCCCCTCCTCCTCCTCCTCCCCCTCCCGTCTTTTTTTGCCCCCTCCTCCCAACAACAACCGGCTACTTTCAAA
>JADBJO010032680.1:2500-15444 GCA_016801955.1 Conus betulinus
TCTTGCCCGTCTGCGTGCGCTGTTTGAGAATGAAAGATGGCTCAAAGTGAAAGTGAAGGCGATGGAGGTGAAAAGGGGGTGGGGGGTGGCGGCAGGGGAGGGCAGCAGAGTAGGGGGGTGGGGGTGGGGGGGGGGGGGGGAGCGGGCGGCAGTGTGTGGACATGGGAGCATAGCCTATGCAATTTGCGTAGTAGATCCTTTGGTGGAAGTAAGGGAAACCGATACTGGGTGCTGCTACTCCATCGTTATGGATGGAGAGAGGAAGACACAGGAAGGGGTGGGGGTGGGGTGGGGGATGGGGGGTGAGGATGCAGTGAGGGAGATGGGTGTTGATGTGGCATTTCCAAATTAAAATACTAATAATTATATGAAATTCTCTCTGAACGTATCCCTAGCCATCCAACCCCCCCAGCCCCCACAGAAAGCACTTTTTTTTCTGAATTTCTTACCAAACGGAACGAAGAGAACACAAGCAAAATTTTTTTTTTTTCTAACAACTGCAGTAGTAAGCGAGCTTATGGGAATGCGGAATATGATGTAAACATGCCTCACATAGTCATATTGATACAGCAAGCCAAAAAATGATAGTATAAAGCAAATGGAAAAGATAAGAAAAGAAAGAAAGTATAAGGATCGCCATACTATAATCACAAAGACCAATCCTGGAAGAATGATTATTGCTGAGAAATTTGTTCCGAAGTCCATACAGTCGACAAAGTGTGATTATCAAGCCTTTCAGGCGAATTTACTACTACCAGCCGTCAGCGACGTGTTTGTGGTTATGCCGCGTGAAGAGTTGGTTCTTGGGACGTAAATCAACGGGACGATCATCTCGTAGCGTGGCATGGAACAGTGGTATGTGTGTGTGTGTGTGTGTGTGTGTGTGTGTGTGTGTGTGTGTGTGTGTGTGTGTGTGTGTGTGTGAGAGAGAGAGAGAGAGAGAGAGAGAGAGAGAAGATGTTTTCCTGGCTGAAATTAAAAAAAATTCTGATGTAACCTTGAAACGAAATTTACTTCGGTACTACGACAGTAACACGCACGCTTCATCTGCTGTACTGTCGTACACTGGAATCCTATAATATTGTCTACACTTTAAACTCTCTCTCGCTCCATCGCCCCCTCCCCCAGTACAGCCCCCCCCTCCCCCACCCCCACCCACCCCACCACCCAACCACGCCCTCTACCCCTTCCTTCCTCCCCCCCCCTCCCCCCCCCCCCCCCCCCCCCCCCCCCGTACACACCACACACACACACACACACACACACACACACACACACACACACACACACACACACACTTCTCACCAGTCTCGTATTCACCGTTGCAATTCCATCCAACTTTCTCCTCCTCCGCCTCCTGCACCCTCTCTTCCCCCGATAATCCCTTCCCGGCCTCCCCCTCCCCTTTCCCCCTTTACCCTTAACCCCCCTGCGCAATATATAGATAAACGTAGCAGCACGTGCGACAAATCTCCCAGCACGAGCGATAAGAACGGCGAGGGGGAGGCGTGCTGACAATCGGGGCTTATGATGCTCATCTGAGGCAACACCTCCCTCCTGGTTCTCTCTATCGCCGGCCCATCTCGACAACTGTGTGCTCCCCCCCCCCCCCCCCCCCCCCCCCGTATCCCTCCACACCCACACCCCACCAACCCTCGTCCTTACCCCCCCCCCCCCTCCCCTCCTCGGGGCAACAGCTGAAGTCACCGCCTTGTCCTCCTGCTGCCTGCCGCCCTGACTCTCATTGTTTCCCCAACCACCGTCAGAGGGGTGCCAGGATGGGTGCCAGGGTGCTCCCTCTCCCTCTCCGGATTCCCCCGTCACTCCCTCCCTCCCCCCCCCCCCCCCCCCCTCCCGCTCTTCAGGCGGGACCCGATAGTCATCAGCCGTTCCGCTTCGTTCATCTACCTACTTACCTCCCCCTCCTTTCGTTTTCTTCACTCCCCCCCCCCCTCCCCTCCTTCTCCATTGCACTTCTTCCTTCCTCTCCCGCCACTCCCCCCCCCCCCCCCCCCCTCTACTTCTCCATCTCCTCCACCTCTCCCTTTTTTTAGGGCCTTTTTTTTCAGCTTTAATATCTCCAACATCAACAATGGGAAAGTCAGCTATCCGATCTGTTCTTCCTCTTCGCAGGCACCCCCCCCCCCCCCTTTTTTTTTTTTTTTTTTTTTTGGAGTGCGGGAGGGGTGTATGTCTGTCTGTCTGTCTGTGTGTTATTTTTTTTTTTTCCCCTCTCAGCTTCTTCCCTCCCACTCCCAGTACTGTATGTCTCTATCTGTATGTGTTGTTGTTTTATTCTACTTTTTTATTTGGTCCCCTCCAAAGCTTTTCTTCCCTCACCCCCCACCCCACCTCCCTCCATCCCCACCCCCCACACCCCGGCGAGTACCGTACCTTTGATGTGAAAAGGAAAAATGTGTCAAAACAATAACCCGGGCTCTCTCTACCTCTCTCTCCCTCCCGAGGAGGACTTCTCTCTCTCTCTCTCTCTCTCTCTCTCTCTCTCTCTCTCTCTCTCTCTCTCTGGCTCGGCCTGACAAGGATGGATCGGCCACATTCCTCAAGATGAATTATGACAGGGAAGGCGAGAAGTGAGGGTAGGGGGACGAGGGGCGCGAGGAGGGGGGGGGGGGGGGGGGGAGAGGTAGTGTGTGTGTGTGGGGTGGGTGGGAGGGGGGGGGGGGACGTTGGACCCAAAACGCATTTCAAGACGGCGAGATATCGTTTGTAAAAATCATAAGCTCTTCAATGGCGGCTCCGCCGACAGGTCGGATCTGTCCCGGCGTGGCGGTGTTGTCACCGGCCTCGGAACTAAAACATTGACTTTATGCCTCCCCGCCGCCCGCGCATAACGATGACGTTTAGTGGCTCGGCACACCGCAACCCCTAGCCCCCCGCGCGCAACCTAATCGGCACCCGCGCGGTGAGGGCACGCTCCGCTCACCCCCCTCACCCTCCCTGGACCCCCCCCCCCCCCCCCCCCCCCGCCCTCCTCCCCCCCCCCCCCCCCCCCCCCCCCCCGCGCCTCTTTTGCCATCTTTAGTCGACTAATAATTGATTGATCCAAGTTCCTTACCTCTACCTCCCCCTTCACCCTCTGTCCCTTTCCTCCCGCCCCCAAAATACATACACACATGCATACATGCACACACGCGTGTGCGCACACACATTCGCACACGCACGCTCGCTCGCTCGCGCATACGCGCACCACACACACACACACACACAAACACATATACACGTGCACGCACGCACGCACGTACGTACGTACGTACGTACGTACGTACGTACGTACACACACACACACACACACACACACACACACACACACACACACACACACACACACACGCACGCACGCACATACACACACTCCAAAATCCCCCCTCCCCCCCCCCCCTCCCCATACCCCCCACCGTCTGACGCTGTGCAGCTGGTGTCGTCATCATAACCCCCCATACGTCACCCTGTCAACGGCATCTGCCCAGACTCCTTGCTAGAAATCTTCCCCCCATCTTCAACCCCCCCTCCCCCCCCCCCTCCTCCCACCTCGCCCCACCTGCCCCTCCACACCCCTCCCTCCACACCCAGCTATCCCAACACACACACACACACACACACACACACACCACACACACACCAACACCTCACACCCACACCCTCCTCCCCCTCCCCCCCCCCCCCATCCCCTACCCCCCCCCCCCCCGTCCAAAACAAACATACACGGCAACACTTCAGTGTGACATATTTATGCGGCCGGGACCCGCCATTTCGGGTCGTAAATCACAATCGGCTGGCAACTTCACCCAACTTTTACCACCACCACCACCATCCCCCCACCCCCCCACCTCTATCCCGCCGCCTTCCCACCCTCCCCCTCCCCCCCCCCCCCCCCCCATACCAGCTTTCTCCCCATTCCGCACACACAATTCTTTCTAGTTGGACTTGAGCGCACTGTGGTGTTGGGATGGGGGGGGGGGGGGGGGGGGGGGGGGGGGGGGAGGGGGGGGGGGGGGGGGGGGGGGGTAGGGGCACTTGGAAGCGAAGAAAACAGCATAACAATTTGATGCACTCAATAACTTCTCCCGGGGCGTCTGGGATTGTGCTCAGCCTTTTCCTCCTCCCTGGCTCCTCCCGGTCAGGCTCAGCGGCTCAGTGCTCAGTGCTCAGTGCTCGACTCCACGGGGCAGATTTCACGCTGATAAATTTATCGTCGCCACCAACAAAACATCTTTCTTCTTTTTTTCTCTCTCTCTTTTTTTTCTCCCCTTTTCTTTTCTCTCTTCTTCTTCTTCTTCTTCTTTTTTTCTCTCTCGTCTTCAATTTGTTTTTTCTTCTTGGGTTTCTTTTCCGAAGGAGAACTAACTCTAATGAAATTACGTGTGTGGACTTCACACACAGTAAAATAAAGGCTGAATTATTGAAAGATACCCTTCTACATCCCCCCCACCCTCACCCTCTGTCTTCTCCCACCCCCTACTCTCTCCTCTCTCTCTCTCTCTCTCTCTCTCTCTCTCTCTTCTGTCACACACACACACACACACACACACACACACACACACACACACACACACTTCCCACCCGCGCGACTCCGTCTTTTCTAAGCGAGGCACTCTTCTTGGTGTTGAATGATCAACAATGAAAACATTTCCCCGAGAGGGGAGATTGTGTGTGTGTGTGTGTGTGTGTGTGTGTGTGTGTGTGTGCGCGCGCGCGCGCGCGCGCGTGTGTGTGTGTGTGTGTGTGTTGTGTGTGTGTGCGCGCGCGGTGCGCGCGCGGTCTGTATGTGTGTGTGTGTGTGTGTGTGTGTGTGTGTGTGTGTGTGTGTGTGTTCGTTCTTTAGTTTTACGTCTGTTCACCCTTAAGTGATATTAGACAGGGGGAGGGGGGGGGGGATAGAAGAAATAAAGGTATGAAAGTAGAGATTGTTTATGTATGCGTTGATATTGTTTTGAGAGTGTGTGGTAGTAAAAATTATGTGTTTTTCCTACATGCCTACACTTACAATTCTATGTAATGATCAAGCTTTATATGGGGTATGAATTGTTGAAAATGCCAGAATTAGTAGAAAGGAAGTGGGATTTACTGTCTCTATCAAACGTGACTTAAAAACTAACAGAAGATTAGTATAACAACAATTGAATCCAACAATAAAATTAACTGTTCAAAGGAAAGGACCAATAGGACTAAGGTGTGTAAAACTTCTGAAAAACATTTAAGAAGATGGAAGTCATTTAAAACTTCCTGAACAGTTAATGGTATTTGACGAGCCAGTAAATCCCCTGTAGTTTTCGTCATTAATTCTTTGATACCAGGACAGTGTAAAATCAGGTGGTTAATGGAAATTTGCTTTCCACATGCACATTTAATATCTTTAGAAATTTTTGTTTTAAAAGCATTTAAAAGAATTTTGAACATCAGAGAACTAATATGTCTTGAACTTGTATCAGATATATGATTTAAACTAATTTGGAATTTATTGTGCTGACGCTTTTTTATACAATTGTGTGAATATTGGCTATCTGATGTCTTCACACATGTTATCAGACTTATCGTTCGCGCTAGCGTTTCTATGTGATTATAATACTCGTGCAGATCTAAATTTATGTTCATTAGAATTGCCCCTTCAGTATTACGTCCTGCATTTTTAGCTGCTCTGTCAACCCAGTTCATTGGCATATATTCCGCAATGGGAAGGAACCCAGTAAAAAGTTACACTAATGTCTTTATATGCCAATTGATGAATGACATGTCTGAATTCTAGTATCATTTCAAGACGTTTTTTTTTTTTTTTTTTTTTTTGCAGTTTGATCTTTGATAGCTTGTAATACCGATTTAGAATCTACACAGAGTAATATTTTACAACTATTAATAGGTTAACTCCTCAATATGGTGTAAAGCCATTAAAATAGCTAACAACTCTGCTGTAAAAAACTGAATAGTGATTACCTATATGACATCGTTTTTGACTGTTTTCATAGTAGGAATTACAAATGCTGAACCTGCATTGCCATTATCAAGTACAGATCCATCTGTGAAAATTTTTATGTAATCACTATAGTAATTTTCCATGTGAACATTAACTAAAATTTTCAAAACGTTTGGAGATTGACTTTTGCTCAATTCTTCTATATGATCAGTATCAAAAGTAGGTTCAATTTGTTCCCAAGGTGGTACAGGTAAAAGAGATGGCTAACTTGCTATTCTTTTACTTTTTAATTCTGTAGAATAATCATGTCGGAGACAAACGAATTAATTGGTTGCAAACAATGCATTGTCTTAGCCCTGTTAACAAAGTCATGCTTTGAATTTAATTTTGTTTTCTTCATTACAGAATGATGTTATGTGCAAAGGATTTTAATATAAACTTAGATGCAGAGATTTTCCTATGTTCATCAAGAGGAAGAACTCCTGCTTCTTTATATGATCCAAGACTGTAAGCATGAGTCGGCACTGCCAGTGCCAGTTCAAAGGCTTTACAATCTATACTTTGTAGTTTGTTTAATAAATGTTTTTTGGTGCACTAAAGAAAGGCAATAGGTTAAACGCGAACGAACTAAAGAATCAGCAAGACATAAAAGTGCTTTTGTTTACTAATGATTTTGAGAAAATTCAAAAGCTTTCTGGTTTTTATTTAATGTATAGTCTAAATGTTGATTCCAAGTAAGTTTGGATGATAAACATACACGTAGAAACCTTACGCTTTGCGAATAATTAATGACCCTGCCACCAATAGTAAAATCAGGCATTTTTTTTTTTGTGGTTATGTCCCGAATTAAAAAGTACTATATGTTTTCTTTTCTAATGATAAAGAAAGTCCATTTTCCTTCGTAAACATATCAATTTAATTTAGTAGGCGCAGAAACACTTTTTTTTTTGTTGTTGGTATAATTAGTGCTGTAATTGGAGTTTTACGCTTCATTGTCATCTTCATCCACATGCATGTAATAATGAATACTTATATAGCGCCTATTCTCGGCTAGAGCCCAAGCTCTAAGCGCTCTACAATCAACACTCGTTTACACAACGGGCTGCCTACCTGGGAAGTGCCGACTGAAGAGCTGCCAGCTGGCGCTTCATTCAGTCGTTTCCCCTGTCATCCAGTCAATATCGTTCAATATCGTTCACTCAGTTTCCTTACTTAATTCATTCTTTCTTTCCATTTCTCATGCAGGGTGCATGCTATGTGTAACGTGTCATCCATAACAACGGCCAAACTGGCCTTCTCTTCCGAAAGTTGGTTGAGAATACCATGGAATTTGTCCATCGCTTTGGCTCAAATCATTTTTACATCATGTTTGAGAATGCCAAGGAATTTGCCATCGCCTTGCTTGGCTCAAATTACTTCTACATCATGCTTGAGAATGCCAAGGAATTTGCCCATCGCTTTGGCTCAAATTACTTCTACATCATGCTTGAGAATGCCAAGGAATTTGTCCATCGTCGCTTTGGCTCAAATTACTTTCTACATCATGCTTGAGAATGCCAAGGAATTTTGCCCATCGCTTTGGCTCAAATTACTTCTACATCATGCTTGAGAATGCCAAGGAATTTGTCCATCGCTTTGGCTCAAATTACTTCTACATCATGCTTGAGAATGCCAAGGAATTTGTCCATCGTCGCTTTGGCTCAAATTACTTCTATATCATCATGCTTGAGAATACCATGGAAGTTGTCAATTTTCCTTGTTCATTCGTTGAGACCCGCCACAATATTTTGTGGAAGCGATTTCCGACTGCACCCGCGAGGAATTACTCGACCGGCGAGTGCCTATACCCGTTATGTACTCGGTGTCAATGGCCGCGCCATATTTCGCTGGAATCGGAGTAGTTTCAAAGCACTCCATGTCTATACACCCATTCACACACATCTTCACTTTCCTACTCAAACCCTTTGCCCGATTCGGGACTCGCTCATAGATAGACTGTCTGGCTCACGTTGATTTGATGGCCGTCCCTGTTGCGTGTGTGTCGCGCTCAAGCCAGAGAGAGAGAGAGAGAGAGAGGGAGAGAGGTTTTCAGGTTGAAGAAGTTGTTAATGTTGTCATTACTATTGCAATCGTTGTAAACTAAACCAGGAGGGATGGGTAAAAACAAGCCGGATTGCGAGGATGAAACTGTTCACTTGCTTTATTCTACTGGTTTATATCAATTTCGTGCCGTCTTTCTTCTCTCTTATCACCTGCAACTGGCATTTGCGTCGGAAGACAGCACATTGCTGCTTGCACGAAAACGGGGACGGAGAGGGGGGGGGGGGGGAGGGGGGGGGATCGGCCGGCAGTTGTTGTTAGCTTGAGAACGGCAATTGCTTGATTTCCCCTCGACCTCTGCTTTCCATTGTGAACGAGGAGAGAGTCATTTCTGAAGGCGCGCAATTCAGTGCACTTTTAAGAAGAGTGCTACAAGGCAGGCCATCAACAGGTATTAATAATGATTGTTTTTTTCTTGACAACACGGGTGAATGCTTTGCTTAGCTGTCTGAGGTGCGTCTTGTTGATAACCATACAAGGGAAGCTTCGAGAGGGAGGGAGTGGAGAGAGAGAGAGAGAGAGAGAGAGGGAGGGAGGGAGGGAGAGAGAGGAGAGATTGTATGTGTGTGAGTGTGTGTAGAGTGTGGTGTGCGTGTGTATGTGTGTGTGTGTGTGTGTGTGTGTGTGTGTGACACACACACACACACACACACACACACATACACACACACACACACACACACACACACACACACACACACACACACACACACACACACACGCACGCACACACACTCACACACACACACACACAAAGATGTTGTCAGATGGTGAGAGAGAGAGAGAGAGAGAGAGAGAGAGAGAGAGAGAGAGAGAGAGAGAGAGAGAGAGAGAGAACGAATACGAACGAACGAACGAACGATTTTTTTTTTTTTTAATGAGGGATAAAGAATAAGCGCAATACAGGCTTTTTTTTTTTTACATCTTGCCCTTGGTGGAGTAGAAAAAAATAATGATGATAATGTGACTTCAAAAATGAATTAACTTTAAAAAAAAATGAAAAAAATACTACACTGAAATACAAAAGACAATCCAAAAATAAGACAATCAACCTTTTTCACACACACACACACACACACACACACACACACACACACACACACACACACACACACACACACACACATGACACAGAGCGAGAGAGACAGAGAGCAGACAGACAGACACACAGACAGAGAGAGAGAGAGAGAGAGAGAGAGAGAGACAGAGACAGACAGACAGACAGACAGACAGACAGAAAAAAGCAGACAGACACACAGAACGAGCGCTAGGAACAAGAACACAGCATCCACGGCAAACAGAGCCTCACAGAGAGGAAGAAATACATGGAAGAAAAAGGGCACAGTAGTACAGAGGGAAAACCCACGCAGATGTTGCTGCTGCAGGCCGAGAGTCAGACAGACATCCTAGAGGCCCTCTCCAATGATATAGCGAGGGGCTGATTTGTAATAATTGACAGCGTTATGGGGGCCACTACTATAGGGGGGACACCCGCCTCGCAGCACCGCTCCTCGCCACATGTATGGCACCGTCTCAAAACGAAACAAATGCTGCCGGGGCCAATAAATAAAAATGCCAGGCCCGCAGCAGCAGGAGGGAGGAGAAGGAGGAGGAGGAGGAGGAGGGCCCCGGGCAGCAGGGAGGGAGGGTGGAGGGGGGTGGGGTGGGGGGGGGGGGGTGGTGGGGATGAGCGGGAGAGAGAGATCCCAGGGGCCCAGCCAGCTTTCAGGTGGTTCCAGACCCCCTTCCAGAAAATGGCAGCCGTCGGCTGTAACTTGCCCGACGATAAGTACTTATCTGTCACAATCGCTCGCCTGGGGGCTCGGGATTCCCCACCTCTACGTACCCCTTTAAGCGTCCCCCCCCCTCCCCCTCCCCAGCCCGAATTCTCCCCCCCCCCCCCCCTGCCTTATCTCCCCTTACCCTCTTCGTGTTTTGCCTCTCGCCCTCAGCACTATTTCAAACCTTCACAAGTCTACCAGTCACAATTCGCAGCTGAGGCTTTAAACCACCAATCAGATCCAGCCCTTCCTGTCGTTGTTAAATTTGCGTTTGGCGTTTTTTTTTTTTCCCCCTTCCCCACCGAGCTTAACTGGTGCACGCAAATATGGTTATGACCGGAAGTCTGCCGGACAGGAAGACGGAAACGGAAGAAGAAAGGAGGGCATGCGCACAGTGCGCAGTTGCTGCGTTAACCGAAGGGGTGGGTGGGGCCGGGGGCAAGCCTACTTGTATCATTCGCATCCGAGCGACATTTTTTGTTCCTTGGAAATTGGTTGTCTGTTTTTTCTTGTCCGTTCACTATTGACTTTCGTGAGAATGCTTTGCATTTAAGAAACAGATAAGATAACGACACGGAAAGTAATTTCATTAAAAGCATTCTTCATGTGACCTGAATAAACAAAAGGTCGCATCTGACAGTTCGAATTAACCATCATTCAGTCAGAGGGAAATGAGAATTAAAAAACAGCCGCAAGGACTACAATACAGTTTTAAAACATTCACCTTAGCAAAGCCTGTTCCTGACCACACCACGACCAAAAAAATGATAAAGACTCGAAGGATGTAATCCGACGTCGGAAAAAGGCAAAAGAATGGAATCATATGGGTGTCCATCCTTGGCGAAACGGAATCTATCCACTGCGAGACTTGAAGACTCCCTTTTTTTAACCGCTTGCAACGCCAGTCTCATGGGCAAACAAAGTGGCGCGCGTTTTAACAGATCAAGGAGCTAAGATGTGATTTTCAGGTCGCCGTTTCATCAGTCAAACGCTCTGATTGTAAACCAACTTGAAGGGCGAGTGTACGATCATGATGAGTGTGTTGTTTGCTCTGTTCAACCTCGGCTTGCGGATGGGGTTTACACTTGGCCCGAATGGTATCAAAAACATGATAAAAAAAAACTGAACGAATTGTTTGCTTAGAATACAAAATGGCCAAAAAGAAAAGAATATGGGAAAAATAATTCCAACCATTCGATCTGAATTGTTAGGTTTCCTTTGATACGTGTCCAAGAGCGAACAGCGCGTCAACCTGTGTCCCAGTCAACTAAATTCATGTTCGTATTAGTTCGCTGGTCGCTGCTTTTAGAAGCGGGTTATATAGATCACTGTCATCAATAATTTCATGAATCTGTTAATCCACTGGTCTCTGCTCAAGAAGCGGTGTGTGTGTGTGTGTGTGTGTGTGTGTGTGTGTGTGTGTGGCGTGCGTGTGTGTGCGTGTGCGTGTGTGTTTTTAATAGTTACTATTGTTAATACTGAAAGGAAGTGACATTAAGAAATCCGTGGAGCCCAAATTCAGTCTTTAGCCACCTGTTAATTGCTGCAGTAGACTGTACTCTAAAACAAAAGTAGTTTAATAGACGCGCGCTCACTCTCTCTCTCTCTCTCTCTCTCTCACTCACACACACACACACACACACACACACACACACACACACACACACACACACACACACACACACACTCGCTCACTCACACACACACACACACCCTCAGTCGCTCCATTTCGCACTTCACCGTTCCGCACGCTCCTTATTCTGTGTACATGTATGTGACTGGCGAGAGAGGAGAGAGAGAGAGAGAGAGAGAGAGAGAGAGAGAGAGAGAGAGAGAGAGAGAGAGAGAGAGAGAGAGAGAACAAAATGACCAAGAACAATGGAGAAGGCCAAAAGAGATGACTCTCGCACAACAGAGGTCGCGAAATGACCACAGAGCAACCTCTCACCTCTTTGAGGCGGGGGAAAAATAAAGCCTGTTTTAGATAAATCCTGACAACTGTTGCCCATGCTTTTATGAACTGTCATGACCTATCTAAGATGGCAGCATATCAAACGGTATGCTTCTGGCCCATCCTGACACGTGCTACTTTAGGCTCCTAGTGTTTTTATTTTATCTATTTTGTTTTAATCTTAATGAAGGAAACGCCAACAGATTTGGTTCTTCGCTCAGTGCGCTGTGTAATGTTCAGGATCGCGTGCAGAAGGTTCTCAAGCCCTCATCATTTTGGGTATCGGTCAAAGCTGTTTTTTGCACACGTTATTTTGAAGATCATTAGGGGGAAAGATAGGGGGAGGGGGAGGAGGTAGGGAGGGAGGGGGGGGGGGGGAGAGAGAATCATACTCCTCGGATTATTCAGACCTGATTCATCTTTGGCCATAGGGTGCGCCCACCCTCCCCCACCCACCTTACTGTTATGCATGGGTAAAGAGTGTGGCGACTGCAGGTCCTAACACACACACACACACACACACACACACACACACACACACACACACACACACACAGATATATATATATATATATATATATATACATATATATTGTTAAAAGTTGGATTAAAAGGTAAGCATAAAATCTCCTTTATGCTTACCTTTTAATCCAACTTTTAACAGATGCCGCTCCCAATTCGGTTGAGCACTTTTCTTAAATTGTTGTTGGTTAGCAACACCATTATATATATATATATATATATAATATATATATATATATATATAAAACATATTTTTTTCTGTTTTTTTTTTTTGTAAGAAACTATTGTCAGGTTCGTCGGACGATCTGGACCGTCTTTGAGGTCCGACTCAGTTCGTGCTAGCGCCAATCGTGGTCTTTGTGACGTGATGCCCTCATCTTTCACCTTTCCTCCTCCATCGTCTCTTCGCGCAGTGCGCGTGCGCCAATACACTCACACAACACACACACACTCTCTTTCTTTCGCACACAACACAACACACAACACACACACACACACACACACCAAACACACACACACCCACACAACCTCGCCTCTCCTCTCTCTCTCTCTCCTCTCTGTGTCTCTCACGACCACCCACCACACCACGCTCACGCACACACCTGCGCACACACATACACACACAGAAAATTATACACACGACACACACACACACACACAC
>JADBJO010032681.1:0-2500 GCA_016801955.1 Conus betulinus
CCTTCAGTCTGCCTCTCTCTCCCTTCCCTTCCATCCCTTCAGTCTGCCTTTCCTCCCCTTCTAGCCCTTCAGTCTGCCTTCTCTGCCCTCCCCTTCCATCCCTTCAGTCTGCCTCTCTCCCTTCCCTTCCATCCCTTCAGTCTGCCTTCTCTCTCCCCTTCTAGCCCTTCAGTCTGCCTTTCTGCCCCTCCCCTTCCATCCCTTCAGTCAGTCCCTGCCTTTCTCCCTTTCCTTCCAGCCCTTCAGTCTGCTTTCTGCCTCTCTCCCTTCCCTTCCATCCCTTCAGTCTGCCCTTTCTCCCCTTCTAGCCCTTCAGTCTGCCTTTCTGCCCTCCCCTTCCATCCCTTCAGTCTGCCTTTCTCCCCTTCCATCCCTTCAGTCTGCCCTTCTTCCCTTCCATCCCTTCAGTCTGCCTTTCTCCCCTTCCAGCCCTTCCAGCCCTTCAGTCTGCCCTTTCTCCCCTCCCTTCCCCCAGCCCTTCAGTCTGCCTCCTCTCCCTTCCCTTCCAGCCCTTCAGTCTGCCTCTCTTTCCCCTCCCCTTCCAGCCCTTCAGTCTGCCCTCTCTCCCCTCCCTTCCATCCCCTTCAGTCTGCTCTCTCTCCCTTCCCTTCCATCCCTTCAGTCTGCCTTTCTCCCCTCCCTTCCATCCCCTTCAGTCTCTGCCTTTCTCCCCTCCCCTTCATCCATCCTTCAGTCTGCCTTTCTTTTCCCCTCCCCTTCCATCCCTTCAGTCTGCCTTTCTCCCCTCCCTTCCATCCCTTCAGTCTGCCTTTCTCCCCTTCTAGCCCTTCAGTCTGCCTCTCTCCCTCCCCTTCCATCCCTTCAGTCTGCCTTTCTCCCCCTCCCTTCCATCCCTTCAGTCTGCCTTCCAGTCTGCCTTTCTCCCCTTTTAGCCCTTCAGTCTGCCTTCTCTCCCCTTCCATCCCTTCAGTCTGCCTTTCTCCCCTTCCAGCCCTTCAGTCTGCCTTTCTCCCCTCCCCTTCCAGCCCTTCAGTCTGCCTTCTTCAGTCTGCCCCTCCCTTCCATCCCTTCAGTCTGCCTCTCTCCCTCCCCTTCCATCCCTTCAGTCTGCCTTTCTCCTCCCCTCCCTTCCATCCCTTCAGTCTGCCTTTCTCCCCTCCCTTCCATACCTTCAGTCTGCCTCTCTCCCTCCCCCTTCCATCCCTTCAGTCTGCCTTTCTCCCTCCCTTTCCATCCCTTCAGTCTGCCTTTCTCCCCTCCCTTCCATCCCTTCAGTCTGCCTCTCTCCCTCCCCCTTCCAGCCCTTCAGTCTGCCTTTCTCCCCTCCCTTCCAGCCCTTCAGTCTGCCTTTCTCCCCTCCCTTCCAGCCCTTCAGTCTGCCTTTCTCCCCTCCCTTCCAGCCCTTCAGTCTGCCTCTCTCCCTTCCCTCCCAGCCCTTCAGTCTGCCTCTCTCTCCTCCCCTCCCCTTCCAGCCCTTCAGTCTGCCTTTCTCCCCTCCCTTCCATCCCTTCAGTCTGCCCTCTCTCCTCTCCCTTCCAGCCCTTCAGTCTGCCTTTCTTTCTCCCTTCCCTTCCATCCCTTCAGTCTGCCTTTCTCCCCCTCCCTTCCATCCCTTCAGTCTGCCTTTCTTCCCTCCCCTTCCATCCCTTCAGTCTGCCTTTTTTTCCCTCCCTTCCATCCCTTCAGTCTGCCTTTCTCCCCTTCTAGCCCTTCAGCCCTTCAGTCTGCCTCTCTCCCCTCCCCTTCCATCCCTTCAGTCTGCCTTTCTCCCCTCCCTTCCATCCCTTCAGTCTGCCTTTCTCCCCCTTTTAGCCCTTCAGTCTGCCTTTTTCTCCCCTTCCATCCCTTCAGTCTGCCTTTCTCCCTCCCCTTCCAGCCCTTCAGTCTGCCTTTCCCCTCCCCCTCCCCTCCAGCCCTTCAGTCTGCCCTTTCTCCCCTCCCTTCCATCCCTTCAGTCTGCCTCTCTCCCTCCCCTTCCATCCCTTCAGTCTGCCTTTCTCCCCTCCCTTCCATCCCTTCAGTCTGCCTTTCTCCCCTCCCTTCCATACCTTCAGTCTGCCTCTCTCCCTCCCCTTCCATCCCTTCAGTCTGCCTTTCTCCCCTCCCTTCCATCCCTTCAGTTCAGCCTCTGCCTCCTCCCCTCCCCTTCCATCCCTTCAGTCTGCCTCTCTCCCTCCCCTTCCAGCCCTTCAGTCTGCCTTTCTCCCCTCCCTTCCAGCCCTTCAGTCTGCCTTTCTCCCCTCCCCTTCCAGCCCTTCAGTCTGCCTTTCTTTCTCCCCTCCCTTCCAGCCCTTCAGTCTGCCTCTCCTCCCTCCCTTCCATCCCTCAGTCTGCCTCTCTCCCTCCCTTCCAGCCCCTTCAGTCTGCCTTTCTCCCCTCCCTTCCCTTCCTTCAGTCTGCCTCTCTCCCTCCCTTCCAGCCCTCAGTCTCTCTCTCCCCTCCATCCCAAGCCCTTCAGTCTGCCCTCTCTCCCTCCCTTCCATCCCTTCAGTCTGCCTCTCTCCCTCCCCTTCCAGTCTCAGTCTGCCTCTCCCCCCCC